>BKZX01033099.1:0-31335 GCA_014362285.1 Fagus crenata
TGGCTTAACGTTGAGTTCTTTTCTTGATTGCAATCGATAGAAACTTTATTGATATAAGTGTTGGCATTGTTATACATCTTTGAGTAAATCGTCCAATAAGAAAGATGGACCTTGCTCCAGCCACACATCCGGAGATATTACTTTTTTTTTTTTAGCCTAAAGATTAAGTTTGCTGGAAAGAAGAAGCTAATTGTATGAGACATTAAATACCTAGGATTACTTAGATCGACCCTAAAACATCAATTTTGACAATGATTCTTGATTGAGATGTATAATTAATTTGTCTTTATAGATAATAATAATAATTAAGTTTTTTAATTCGATTTTTACTTTGTTTTTTCTTTTGCTGATATTTGAAACAATTTAGAAGGTTAGAATGACAACTTTGATACCATGTTAGAATAAGATTGGTGATCTGTGTCAGAATAGGAAGCAATAATAATGTAAAGTATGTTGAGTAAAAAAGAGAGCGGAAACACAATGTTACATGATTTAGTCTGACGGCCTATGTTCATGTAAGAAAATCCTTAATGACTACATCTTTATTATGAGAATTCTTGTATTACAATTTTTTGGCTCTTGCTTTGATCCCCCCTCAATTTAAATCTTTGGTTCTATCCATATGTAACCACTTGCTACAAATGGAATATAGCTACTTGATATAATCATAGCTTCTACTATGTAACTTTATTATATAGTATATGATATAATTTAAGAGAAACTTTACTTGAACTTGTTAGGGGAGCTCAACGTTGGACCAAAGAATTGGACTTATCATGGGCTTGGGGTGATTGGCCCAATATGCTCAGATCTCAATGCCGTGTTCTTACCTACCTGGAACCCGTGAATGGTTAATATGACTTCAGGTTGCAAACAACATGTCCCCTTTGTCCAGGTCAGCCACACGGGGTCTAGAAGTAAAAATGGCATAACTTTTGCTTTTTTTTTTTTCTTTTTTTTTTTTTTTTTAAAAAAAAAAAGAAGAAGAAAGAAGAAAGAAAGATGGACGTTTATTTTATTTTTTATTTTTTATTTTTTATTATAGTCGATAGAAACTTTATTGATATAAGCAACGGTAATTTAATTTAATTTATTTTTTTTTAAGTTAATTAATAGTATTGTTATACATCTTTGAGGAAATCGTCCAATAAGAAAGATGACCTTCCTCCAGCCACACACACCCGAAAATGTTACTTTTTTTAGCCTAAGATTAAGTTTGCTGGAAAGAAGAAGCTAATTGTATTTATGAGACATTAAATAGCTAGGATTAATTAGACCTTGAAACATCAATTTTGATAATGACCCTTTATTGAGATGGATAATTAAGCTTGTCTTTATATATATATATATATATTTTCTTTTTTTACTTTGATTTTTTTCTTTTGTTGATATTGGAAACAATTTAGAGTGTTAGAATGACATTTCTAATATCATGATAGAATGGCATGATAACTCTGATATAATTTTAGAATCATTGTTGTGATGCGAGTTAGAAAAGCAAGCAATGAAATAATAATAATGTAAAGTATATGAGAGTAAAGAAAGAGAGAGCGAAAGTACACAGGTTATGTAGTTATTTACGTTTACGGAGAAAAACTCTTAATGACTACATCTTTATTATGAGAATTCTTATATTACAATAAACTCTTAATAGGATATGTATGATTTTATTTATGAGCATCATTCTTTTTGTGTGAAAAACCGAATTTTTGTGTAAAAAAACCGAATTGATATGATGACAGAGAGTTGATATTAAGTGAGATTACTAAACTTGCAATATAAGTAACTTGCTTAAGTTGCTTTCCAAGTATTGGACTTGGGCTTTAATCAAGAATGAGTCTGATATATCTCTTAACATAAATGATTTACTTTATCTTAAAAATTTATTTGTTATTTATTTTTAAGATGAGTTATAACTTACCAATGGTCAAGCATATGGTAAATTTCCTTATTCTCAAATCTCAGAAAGTAGCTGCATTTACCACACCGTTTGATGAGTAATTACTAGAATTAACTTCCATTGAAGATCCTTCAATATGTGAGTTATTTTTTGTTTTTTGTTTTTTTTTCCTAAGTAAATGGCATTTGGCTATTTTAAAGTTTCATTTTCATTGGTCAAAAAACCTTGTAATTTAACTAGTATTGCCTTCCAAAGTTCAAATTTCCATTTCCCAAACAATCGAATTATTAAAATGAAAAAATTCCTTTTCACTGACATTGACATTCGTTTATCTGAAAGGTTAGTTCAAGAGAACGATCTAATGCCTAGTGGGAATCGACTTGCTTTTTGTTTCATTGCTGGCCCATATCTTGGCCTAATTTGAAGGCTATAAAGAAAGGTCACTTAAATGCAGTGGACTCGTAGTAAGCAACGCCTACCAAATTTCCTTTTTCACATTATATGATAGATGTGACATATAAGTGTGTTTCTGAGGAAGGGTATAGCGTTTAAATTGAATTGAAGGCAGTGGGAACAGAGAGTAATTGGGCAATAACTAGGATTTTTTTTCTAGTGTCATTTCATTTTTGGTAGTTTTGACTTGTTTCCTTTCTTAGCCAATCCTAACTCTAAGGTCTTCATGGTTTTATTGGAAAGAACCACGTGTTCACTTTCTGATTGAATAAGTGTACTCTGTACCTCTAATGAGCTTTGTGGGGCTTGTTGTGGTCCCAAATCTTACAGTCTTTCTTGTTTTGCTATGGTGAAGAAGGCAATATTTATGAGGATCATAAGTTCATAACCATAGGGGGGGTGGCACTTATCTCACATGCCAGCCATGCAATGTTAGGTAAGGATGATAATAATGTTGCAAATTGATGTGATGGGTTTCATTTATTATTAATCTCTTTTATCTTGATTATGTGATGGGTTTCATTCAAAATAAGGTAAATGAATTTATTTCATGATGTAATGTTCAGAAATTCGAGAACCACTATTTATTTGTGTGGTTTGGCAATTTTTCGATTCAGAAAAAAAAAAAAATCATACGGATCTTTGGGATGTAGGTGTGGGTTTGCATGTGAGAGAGAAAAGACTAAACCTAACACGTTAATGGGTCATCAAAATGTATCTAAGATAATATATATCATTGGGTCCTGCTTCAACACTAGTTAAGAAGCATTCAATTTTTCAAAAAATCAGGTGGGTCGAATTGAACTTATAACTCCATAAAATCATCTCTGCAGTAATGAATCATGACTACAGTCTGCACAAATAGAAAGATTAAAACCAGACCCAGTTGGCCAATTCTGTCCAAGCAGAACAATAATCTACCAGAAACAAAAAGAACTAGATCATAATTTTAGAGACTCAATTTTGGGACCATTCTATGAAAATTACTTTTGCTAAAAAAGTATATATATTAAGAGAAAAGAAATAATTTTGCGACAGTTCTCTGGTTACCAATCATAGCAAGTGCCGCAACAAGGTACAAAGTGTAAGTTCTGTTATTTTCTGCAAAAGTTTGTACATACGTGGTCATGTCAAATGCCAGTGACGCTTTGCACGATAATGTACAAACATAAATAACGGTACAATTTGAAATCAAAATTTCAAATTCCGTACCATTTTTGACAGAGTGATGATTTGCCAAAAGATGTGACAATTTAGAACAAAGAGAAGAAGATATGTTTTGCCCCGAAAAGGAGGCAAAGTAAAATGATACATGTTCACCGCAAATAAATGTGTCCAGCAATACGGGCTTAGATCTCATTTAATTTCCGGCTAACCAAGTAGCCTCTCTTTTTTGCTTTTGAGTGTGCTCACATGCCCTTCTTCAATACTATTAAAACACAAATAGGAACTTTTAAAAAATAAATAAATAAATAAAAGTATAAATCCTATTTGTTTTATTAAGATTTGAAATTGGGTGAGGAATAGGATATCATTGACTTCTAGATATAGAATGATGAAATAGTGGACAAGAAATGGAAACAAAAATGCAATATGAGCTTTTTTTTTTAAATCAAATTTTATTCTATAAGAAACTAGATGAAAGTGTGGAATATGTTTTACGAAATGAAGTTATGCAAAGAGAGATAACAAGCAAGGAAAAAAAAGAAAAAAAAAAAAAAACAAAGTTCGAGAGAGAGTGAGAGAAGAGAAAAGTATTGAGATTAAAGAATTAAATGAAGCCACTGGATTCTGCTACTGTCATAGAGCAGATATACTGGATTCTGCTATTGTCATAGAGCAGATATACTGCTTGTAGCTTAGCAATATAAGTTGTAAATACACAAATGTATTCTACTTGTAATTTAGGCTATTTTGTCTTTTCTGTAACAGATTGTACGCATGTTTTATTCTTATTGGTTATACTATTTTAGTGGAGATGGTGCTGTTAGTTTAGTTTGTTAGAATCGTGTCCTGTAGCCTTTCTTTTTAGTTTTGTATATAAGGAGCTCTGCTTCTTTCATTAATATTAAGCAAGCATAATTCCACAATTATCTCTCTCTGTTTTCTTTCTCTTCTTCTAGATCTTTCTTCTTCTCTAAGCTTGCATTTCTAACATGGTGTCAGAGCCACCCGTTGGGTGTTGGACAAATCTCCTCCCTATTATGATCCACGTGTTTGGTTGGTCCGCCACACGTGAGAGGACATATTAAAGTGAGAGTCTAGTCCCACATTGACTAAGTGTTCTTGGGTTGTGCAATTTATAAGCCATGGACATCTCTCATCTCTCAAGGCGTCTTTTGAGATTGAGTTAAGAATACTAAGAAACAAGAAATGAATTGTATTTTACTCAGATAACTTGACTGCTGCTTAGTTGGAGTATTTGATAATTTGCCATGTGTATTGCATTTGTGCTGATGTGGCTCGTGTTGATTATGCTAGCTTGGCTTTCATCCCTCTTCAAAGGAAAGGCCTCTTAAGGAAGAGTGGACATGAGTTTTGTAACACAATGAGTGAAATTAAGTAGAGGGTAAAGCCTTGGTAACAAGTTCAGCTAGCTAATCTGCATTGAAATTGATCTTAACTTTGAGATCCTGACATATAGGACACACTCATGGACAAATTCGATGTGCTTAGTACGAGCATGGAATTATAGTTTAATTGGATGCAATGGCAAGATTAGAGATATTGTCACACCCAGGACTTGAGTTAAATAAATGTCAAGATCTTTTAAAAGCACATGCAACCAACTAAGATCAGTTGTTTTTTAGGCGAGAGCATGGTACTCTGCTTCAGTGGAAGAACACAACACATTGGGTTGCTTCTTAGTTGACCAGGAAATTGGACTCGAGTCTAAAAACACAATGGAACCTGAATTAGATCTTCAATCTAAAGGATCTCCTGCATAATTAGCATCACCGAAGGAAAAGTATTGATAATAACCAGGTTGAAACAGGATGCCATGATTGATAGAATTGTCCAAATTTTGAAGTTTACATTTCATAGCTACAAGGTGGGAGTTTTTAGAGTGTGCATGAATTGACACAGTTGGTTTATAGCATAAAAGAGGTTAGGGCAAGTGAATGTAATGTATTAGATCTCCCACGAGGCTACAATATGATGAGGGATCAAGTAAGGGAGTGCCATCACGAGAATTCGATTTCTTATAGAGGGAACACATGGTGTAAAGTAGGTCGTGCAGTTTTCCATTTTGTCACAAGTGATGAGCTCCATGGAATATATATATATATATTTTATGGAAAAATAATTTGTGAGTAGAGTGTTAGATATGAAGCACAAGAAAATAATATATCCCTTAGCTCAAAGGCAATGGCAAGAATCTAAACAATATGATCAAGAAATGTGGTGGAGGTGCTTGTGAGTATAATGTCATTGACATACAATAGCGAGAAGGAAATGTGATTCCCTTGATGAAGAATAAGAGGAAGGGGTCTGCATTTGAAGCTTGAAATCCCAGTTAAAGTAATTAAGTAGTGAATCTCTCAAACCAAGCACGAGGTGCTTGTTTGAGGTCATAAATAGACTTATGTAGCATGCAGGCGTGATTAGGTTTGGTAGTATGTTCAAACTTGGTGGTTGAGTCATGTATACCACCTCCTTAAAAAATCCATGTAGGAAAGCATTACTTACATCAAGATGGTGTAAAAACCAGTAAAGAATAGCCAAAGCTAATTAAAATGATTCAAATTGTTGCACGTTTTACAATTGGACAAAAGGTTTCATCAAAATCAAGCCCAAGTAGTTGATGAAATCCTTTTGTTACCAAAGAATCTTTGTATCTATAGCAATGCTAACATTTGAATTACGTTTTAGCTTGAACACCCATTTACAACCCATGCTGGTCTCATTTGGGGGAGCAAATACAAGAGTCTAGGTTTTCTGGTATTGTAGAGCTTAAATTCCTCAGTCATTGCTTGTTTCCATTGATCAATTTTATAGGCAATTTCAAAGGAATATAGTTTAGTGGCGAGATATTGAAACAAAGTTTCTTTATATATATGTGTGTGTTTGTTAGGATATTTAATGTTGAATAGATTTTCATGCTAAACATGTTAATTTGTAATTATTATTTTCATTGTAAAAGTATTTTATATATATGTGTGTGTGTTTGTTAGGATATTCAATGTTGGCTAGATTTTCGTGCTAAACATGTTAATTTGTAATTACTATTTTCATTGTAAAAGTATTTATGTTTAGATTGTAATTGCATGGTGACTATTAAGAAGAAGTGTTGTTAAAAGCTCTTTAGTATGAAAGATTTGACAGTCTCAATTGATTGACTTCTGTATGACAAGTGAAATTTCAAGTGAAGTCCATCAACCGGCCAAAAGTCTGTTAGATAAGGCGAGTATGGTTTTCAAGTGAGCTTTGAGCAAGGTTGTTAAAATTGGGATCTGGATCGTAGGATCTTACAGTCCTACGATCCCACATATTGAAAAAGAGCCAGATCGGGTAGAATCGCACACTCCAATAGGATCGGCGGTAGGATTCGTAGGATAGGTAGGATCGTCCGATCCTACAATCTTACTCTGATCCCACTAAACATGCTATTTGGGCCAATTTATAGTATGGGTTGATGAGAAGTACACAAGTCTAATAGATAAAAACAACCCAAATGATTAAAACCAGTCTTTTAGCCCAAAAAACTTGTGAAATGATAAAGATATAGGGATTTTGATGATTTACCTATGGATGCTGATGCTAGCCAAGACAATGATGATAAAATGGATTTTGTAGATTCAGATTATGATGATTATGATGATAGGAATCTTAGAATGGATGATTGAATGTTTAGCTTATAACTTATGTACTGTTGATACTTAATGTAGTTATTCACTATTTTACTTGTTTCGTACTTAATTGTTAACTAATTAGTAATTACTTATTAAATTTTTGGATAAATTGTGTTGAGAATTAAGCATATCTCTTTTGTCAATATAGATGTAGCGAATAGCGATGTATCAACCTCATGTATGATACGAATTACATTATCTTAAAGCAAAACTCTTTATTTAAATTTTTTTTTTTTTTTTTATGGATAATATCATAATTTTAATGAACATTTAATATATTAAGCCATTATTAATGTGTTTTTACACTTTTTTCGACAAATAAGTAGGATCTTACGATCCACGATCTAATCCTACGATCTGATCCACGAAATTCCTTCACCGATCCTATGTAGGATCCCGATTTTAACAACCTTGGCCTTGAGTGACATTATGAGCAACCTAATCCATTTGAGAGTTAGATAGCACAATGAATTCTCCTGATCTTTGAAACTCGCTCAAAACTCGGTCGCATGAATTTGTGTCACAAAACTAAATTTTTGTTATTTTTGTAACCAAACACCCACTCTTGTGTGCCACCCTGTAAAAGCAAAAATCAACCCTAATGCTAATAGAGAAGAGAAAAAAAAGAAACTAGAGCATAGAGAGCCAAGAGAGCTGTTGAGTTTGCTTTATGTCATTGTGTTTTAAACCGGCTAATTAATTAATTAGACCATAAATTTTCAAGTTTCTAAAATTGGTAACAAGCCATGTTTTGGGGTCAAAACTTTAGAGACGACATAGCGTGGTATATATATATATATATATATTAAACAACAAATTTGGATCTTGATTCCATAGGGTGAGTATTTAGTGAGGGCTGTTGATGTGCAAGAGACAAGGAAAGGTTTGGATCAGGTGATGATGATTGATGAGGGTGGTACAAATTGAGAATCATTGGTTTGAAGAGAAGGTGAAGATGATGAGACTGGCAGTAAGGATATGGGGGGCTCATACAATAGAAAAATTATATAGGAGCAAAATAAAGGAAAATGCATTAGGACCAGATGGGGTCATTCTACAATACCCACACTTTTTTTGTGGGTATGGTACTCATGTAATTGATACCATCAAATGTGATATAAGTACCTTCATATGTGATGTTGGTACTATCCAATGTAATATTGGTACTATCCAATGTGATATTGGTACTATCTGATTATATATATATATATATATTAATTTAAATAATAAAAAAAATAGTAGGTACCATCATATGTGAGATAAGTACCATAATATGTGACATTGGTACAATTAATGTGAGATTTTGTCTATTAGAAGTACAGTACCCACATGGGTACTGTAGAATTACCCGGATCAGATGAATGAGGAACAGATGATGATACAGAAGTAGAGGAAGAATTATGGCTGAACTAAGAATTGAAGGGAGATCACATGGATGACCAAAAAAAAACAGGTGATAATCAAAAGGAAACAGTGTCTCATCAAAGACAACATCCCTGAGATGTAGAATAGATGTGTAGATAAATCAAGGCAGATGTAACCTTTAGAATTAGGACCTAGACCAAGAAAGACATATTCATTTGTATGATATATATTGTAACTTATATTTATTGTAGGGCCTAAGAAAGGGATAGCATAAACAACCAAAAATTTTAAGCGTTGAATAATCTAGTTTAACTCTAATTTTTTTTTTTTTTTTTTTTCTTTCCCGTGGACATAGGTGATATGGGGAGTTTTTTTTAGCAATGGTACTGTGTGGTCAATTCATAGGACCAATAAGATAAGAATTGATGTGTAGACAAATCAAGGTACGCAGATGTACCCAAAATATTTTTAATTAAAAAATCAATTAATGTTATAATTAATTCAGTAACCATTTTTTGCTTTAGTTTCTCATTAATTAATCTCATTAAAATTCTATTAGATATGTCTCATTATCAATGATTCCTTAATTCTCAATAAACCAATTAAAAAAAAAAAACACAATTAATACATATACTTCAATTAAATTTATAAAATCGATATAAAAAAAATCTCGTCCATCGCACATATTTTGAGCTAGTAGTAATAATTATTACAATCCAAACACTAGAAATTAGCAGAAGCCTGAATTTTGAAAGCATAGAATTCCAGAATTAAAAAACATAAGTTATTTGTTATACAGTTATACTGACCATTATATAAACAGTGTCTCACATTTTCTTTGTCTTAGGAGTTCATAAATGGTGCACCTAATCTTTTGTTTTCCATTTCCATTTTCCAACCCCAACATGTAACATCATACATGGTGGAGAAGGTGCTGCATATATTTTACACAAAAAGACAAGTTCTTTACATTTTTAGGTCATAGATTTCGCATCATCATCATTATTATTATTACTATTTTGTTAAGGTAAAGCACTGTAACGTGGCACATTATGATTTGTGGTAGGGTATCTGTAAAGTGGCCATGCAACAGCGAAGTGAGGACTCAAAGTCTTTCCTGTATCCTGTGAAATATATATATGCATGGCGGCCATAAAATGAGCAATCCAGCTTGTGAAGATCACATGTTTCCCTCTCCTAATTTTCCTAAAAGGAAGACCTTTGGGGCAACCCATTTGCCTCATTACATATGCAAGACTTTCGTGACAGCATCCTATTTTACTTATATGGCTATGATTCCTTTCCCCTTACAATATGTCTCTCATCCTTGCTTCAAATATTAACATTATTATCCATATAAGGAAAAGTTTGAGTACTTATTTTACAAAAATATTCATTTGGGAATATCATAGTTAATAAAACTCCTATCTACTATATGAAATTCAAGTACTCTAAAAAAGAAAATTTATTTTTAAATATAATTTACATATTTAACTTTTTTCCATATTATGCTTAAACAAAAATACACTACCTGACTAAAATTTAACTTTCTTATCAATACTATATTGTTTATTGTAGCAATTTATACTATAGACAACAAAATATATCAAAATCATTATTTTTTAAATTTTGTGTTTTTCTATTTATATTGAAAATCAATATTTTCATATTTTAATTATATTCTTGAAGTTTATTTCATGGATTTCTTAGGATTTTTTTTAACTTGGATGATTATATTTTAATTTTTTTATATATATATATATATATATATTTCTTAATTGTGTAAGAAAATAAATAGATGTATTTTATTAATTATTTTTCTTGAAAGTAGAAACAAAAAATTGAAGAAATATATAAACATATATAAAACACGCAATTACTATAATTTGATAATATCTCATCAAATTGTATAATGATAACATGTCAAGGACTTTGTAACTCAATTAACATTGTCTTAGAATATCATATAAAAAAATAAGTTAATATATATAGATGTTCTTTTAGTCTCAAAATTGTATTCAAATTTTCAAATAATCTATATATTTTTCTATTAAAGAATTTTCATTTTCTTATTTATGTTGAATTATTTTAATGCTCACAATTTTGCTTAATTTTGATAATATCTTATGAAGCCACAAATACATTTTGAATTATTTAAATGTGTAAAAATGCCGAGTGGCTTTATAGTAAAATTGGTGATATCCTTGATTAAATCTAATTTCAGTTTCTTGGAGGAATCGAACATTTGGTGCACTTACCTACCCAAATGCATGAAAAGACAAGAAATATTAGAAAAGTTATTATGGTTAAGTCACATCAAAGTACCTTCAATAAACGCGTGGTGCATTAATTTCTTCCATTTACTCCTTCAATTCTAGATGAAAGCTCTCCATATATTGGTAGAGAATTTCATAACTAGATTCAATACACAATGATCAATAATTAACTTGCTGATTACTTGAGATAATTCATTCAGAAATTCAAAGTTACATGCATTTTGCCAAAGAGATCCCAACTTCTGAGAACCCCAACACAGGTAATAACCCTAGAAAAGATGAAGGAAAAAAAAAAAAAAAAAAAAAAACACTTGGTTTTTTTAATTTCAAATCTTATCTGAGTCTAATTAATTAAAAAGATCGAGATCATCGTGATGATCTTGTTAGAACATTGGAGACAATTCCATCATCTCCTCTACTTGACCAGCAGCAGTACTTTCATCCAAAAGCCACTTCTCAAGAATTGATAAAGGTGGAGAGCTCTGATCAGATCTTTGCTTATTATTATTCCTCTCTTGCAAGACATCAACCTTATTGTCATCATCATTTGCAGCAGCATTTGTTTGACAACTTTTATTAGTCTCAGGCATAGAATCACAGGTTGACTTGTCCCACGCTGCATTATTCAAGTTCTCAAATGATACTATAGAATCAAATTCATCATGTGAGACTAAATCACCACCACCACCACCACCATCTTGCTCAGGTTTGGCTTGGTAGCACTGAAGAGTAGTACTACTTGTCATTGATGCTGAATTGCCAAAATTACTGCTTTTGTTGGCACTCTTTGGAGAAGATCTCATCCAACCTTCCAGGAGTCGCGAAATGTTCTCGGTGCTCGAGGCATATGCAGTAGTAGAGGAAGAGGACTGGTTTGCCCTCAAAGATGGGGATGAGGCAGTAGGGCTGTTGATTTCTAAGCTTCTTCTCTCATTAAAGCTTTTGGTTACAAACTCATGAGTAGTAGTTGAGTCTGATACCATGTGGGGGTCCACAGCAGCTGATTGAAATTTCTTCAGCTTTTTCTTCAGGTGGGTGTTCCAGTAATTCTTTATATCATTATCTGTTCTTTGTGGGAGATAAGAAGCTATGGCTGCCCATCTGATCCAACCAAATTTGTAAACTCAGATATAAAGATATACATAAATTCCACACAAAAAATAATAATAATAATAATAAAGAAGATAACCATATACAATTCACAAAAGTAAATAACCTTTTTTTTTTACTTGGGAAAAAAAATTACTGAGATGCTTGAAAAATGGTAATGTTTGAAGATTACTTGTTACCCAATAAAGCTTGCAAATGGATTATCATTCCTTCTTCATGAGGAGTGAAGTTCCCTCTTTTGATTCCTGGTCTGAGGTAGTTGGTCCATCTAAGTCTGCAACTTTTGCTGCACCTTAATAACCCTTTTGTAAACAAAAAGAGATCTATCCCTTAGTGCATTCCAAGTTGCAAAATCCAGACAAAGATTCAAAAACAAAACATAGGAAATTTCATGATTTATGGAAGATACCCATATGGAATTCTATTGGTCAAGACCATCTTGAACAAAAAAGAAACAAAACCATGAAGAATATAGCTGGATCTATGTTCTTGCACTTACCTGTGTTGGTAGGCACTGATCTCCAATTTCCTGGACCATGTTCTTGGATGTAAGAGACTAGGATGATGTCCTCCTCAGGAGTCCATGGACCCTTCTTGATGCCAACTTTATCACAGCAAGGAGGCCTCCCCATGGCTTACTTTCACCCCTTTCTCTCACAGACACTCTCTCTTCAGGATTCTATGGAGCTTTCACATTGTGTGATGGGCATGTAAGTGGTTATATACATGGTGACTTATGAGAAGGGAAGCACTTTTTTACGATATTGATCTACCCTGCTGAGTCATGCCATTTTATTAACTACAAATTATATATAGTCAATCTAGAAACCAAAGTCAGCAGAAGAGTTGAATATCTTCTCTCTTTCCCTCCTACCTCACGTGCCAAAGTAGCTCGTCACCAAAGGTAAGAAACTTCGTAGTCTTGGTTTATTTCTCATATGTTGAACCTATCAATTGTGATTAATGGACTGTTTTAAATTACTTGAATGAGTAAAATCTCTTATCATCAAATAAGGAACTTTGATTATAAACCCATCAACACCAAAAAGTTTATTGGTATCTTAATCTGATGATAAAGAACAATTATCAAGGGGCAACACCATAAATTTTAAATTTTATCATATGATTAGAAAAATTGTGGTGTAAAGCTATACTAATCTTTCATTAAATTTGAACAATTATTAATATGTCGTTTACCCTTCTTCATTTGAATATGGAAATCAAGGTTTTTGGAGAAAATTTTATTCTCTTGTTTTCTTTTTAGTTCATCAAGAATATATAAGTTTTTTTTCTTTTTCTTTTATGAGTGAATTTTGAGTACTCCAAAGAAGAAAATATTGGAAAATAATTTTGATAAGTGTTTGGGTGACTAATTTTAAGCCAAAATAAAAGTGAGACCCACACATACTTTAAGGCGAGTCTAGGTTAGGAACTTGGGATGTGCTCTTCTCCGTGAGGAGATTAATGTCATGTGGCTACTTGTACAAAATCATTTAAGAATGAATGAGAAATTGACTCCTAAAACGCTTACTTGAATATGATTAAAAGTAGTGAAATAGTAGAATCTCCCATATAGGAAAGGAAATAGACATTTTCTTGATGTGTAGTTATTGGGTTAGGCCATAAGGGGCACCCCTTTTATGTAGAGGATGGAGGACTTACCCAAGTGGACGAAAAAAACATGAACACCCGCCCGAACCAAACTAGGTTGGACGTGGGTGTATATATATATATATATATATATATTTTTTTTTTTTCGTGTCTGTCAGTGGTCACTAATTTTTCCTGAAAAATGTATTTGTTCACCTTTGCACCGGTTTTGAAAAGGAGCATGAATGTCTTATGTCTTTAAATAGGGAATCCCTCATTCATTTATTGACATTTTAGGAGTCTCGTTTTTGCATAAATTTTTCGAATAGAGAGAGAGACACACACACAGTTCCATTTGCTGTGTGTCACTAATTTTTCCTGAAAAATGTATTTGTTCGCCTTTGCACCGGTTTTGAAAAGGAGCAAGAATGTCTTATGTCTTTAGATAGGGAATCCCTCATTCATTTATTGACTTTTTAGGATTCTCGTTTATGCATAAAGTTTTCAAACTGAGAGAGAGACACACAGTTTCATTTGCTATGCACATAGAATGTTGTACTTCTTCTGCATATTGTTGATCATTATATCTTGAGAGGTATACGTCCAAGAGACTTGAAGCACTACTTTATGTGTGAATGGTGAAATTTATCTTAAGGATATAGTATCAAATATTAGTCTTGATCTTTTTTTGAGTCTTGCATTTTGCATTCATCCGGTTTGTTAGTTTATTTAATTGTTCTTACCTATTTATACATTAAAAAGTTTACATTATGTTTGTTGTTCTTGTTTACAAAATTAGAAAATAAATTATCTTATGCAATATCCCCAATAAATAATTCGAATTTGTGTGGTTACATTATTCAAATTGTTTGAACAGTCTACATAATTCAAATTTTTTATGTGTTGCATATTTCAAGTTTATTGTGCATTTTACATAATTCGAATTCTTTGTGATCCACAAAATTTATTTTTTTGATTATTATAAGATTCGAATTTAGTATCATACATTATATTCAAAAAATTTAATTAAGTATTTTGTTTTAATATATTTGTTTAACAAATATGTTGAATATTAATATGAAATGTCAAAAGAAACTATTACTATTGTGAATCCCGTACTTGTTGTTGCCCCTGCATCTGTCCCTTTTAATCAAGTAGAAAAACTTGAAAAATTCAATGGAACCGAGTTTAAGAGAAGGCAACAAAAGATGCATTTTTTTTTTTTTTCTCTCAAGAATGAATTTGGCTAAGTTTTTGTATGAGGCTACTTATTGTCTTCACTTCATTTTGATCACCAAGATTGTTCGAACTTTTGCACAAAGATCAAGGTGCCCAAAAATCACCTTTTCCAAAATTTCGGAGGGCACTCGGAACTTTATTGTTTGATTGGACTAAAGAGTAAACTCGAACTTGAAAAATATGGTCGAATCCAAAACTCAACCGTAATCGGCCAAATTTGATCGGGTTTGACATAGGCAAATGTGTTCATTTTTTTTAAAGCTTAAAAATGAAAATTTCTATCAATGTTTTGCTAAACCCTAAAATTGAAAAAGTTTGATCAACTTTGACCAAGTTTGACCGAAGAGTTGAACAAATCCACTTGAAAGTCCAATCGTTGGAATGAAACAAATTTTCCTCTATCATGAAGAGCACTGGAGGACCTTCAAATTCATCATTCATGGACCGAAATCCATAAACAAATGAGAGAGATGCGGCAAAAAAGAACAAGGAACCGATCCAAACAATTAGCAAATTTTTCCAAGTGTGGGGGTGCAAAAACGTGTTCGAAGGGCAATCACTGCGTACAAACGTTCTACAATCCATGCCCAAATGATCCAAAAAGCTGGCGCATTCATAAACTAGATGAACTCTACGACCTTGTGATGGCCACGTCCCAATCCTTCATGAGCCTCGGGTTATAAAGATGAGTAAAATAGATTTTTACACACCTTCTAACTCTAATGGACAACTCAAAAGTATGGTTATCCTTTGTGGATTTCTATTTAGTCGTCATTTGTTTTATTATTTTTTGGAAAAATAAAAACCATCATTTGAATTTCGAAATTGAATTTATCATTGTATTGAAATGAAAAACGTGGCACAATTTTACATAATTAAATATTAAATTGGAATCTCACAAAGAATTTATCCTAGATACGATATAAGAAAAATATTTCATTTGTGAACTCCACTTATACTTTTGAAAGAATGTAAAATTTACATTTGGATAAGACTTAGATGTACACCAATAAACTTGATTCGGGGGATAAGTTACAAGATAGATAGGTGTTAGGCACCCATCTTGCCCAACCTGGTTGGTCTTCTAGGAAATAATGGCGAATCAATCCATGTCATCAATTAATTGCATCCAATATGTCAAGAAAAAAAAAAAAAAAAACAAGAATTGTGTTATTATTTGGGCCAAAATAATTTAAATAATTAGGGTTTTGAAAAAGGTTTTTGAGAAACTCCTAAAACAACATATTTGATTCATATTGAACATAAACTCAAATATTCTAGGGTTTTGAAAATCCTTTTGAGAATATTCTAAACATCATGCTTGATATTACATTAAATTAAGATCAAATGTTCTAGGGTTTTGAAAATGTTTTTTAGAGCATTGACTTAAAGTTTGAAAAGATTTGTTGTAAATTGAAATAACATGCTTTGTTCATATTGAAACAGGATTTCTTGTTATTGCATGAAACAATATAAAACCCATCAACCTAAAGGTTTTAAACAATATAAAACCCATCAACCTTATTCAAAAGAAAGCACATTCATCAAAACACTTTATCACATAAAATCAAGAGAGTTAGAAATGAACACATGCATACAAAGGAGATTTTCTCCGTTTAATCTTGTATTCTTGGTGTTCTTGATGTTTTGGATTCCATTTGAAAGAAATCTGAGCAGCAACTCAAATCTTCTAACTTACCTTGAGTGGTCTGAGTGATTGTCAGAAAAATTGAGATTAGAATCCACTCTTTTCACTCATGAGTTCCTAAAGATAATGGAGGTTGATGAAATTAAGAGGGAGAAGAACAAGTTCCTTCTCCTATCAAGAGGGTTCTCGACCTTCAAGAACTTTAAAGCTTAAAGTGAGAGCATGAAAATTCTAAGGGCTCTCTTAGTGAAGTTTTATGACCCTTGACAATCGGGGGAATATGATGTATTTAAAGAGGTGTGTGGGAGGCTAGGGGTTAAGGTTTGCATCTGCCAAGGTTTTCCAAAGCCATGCCCTTACATATGTTAAGTATTGAGCACATTGAATGCAGGATCGCGTGCCAAAATTAAAAATTTTGGAAGTCTGAATCAGAGTGTCACCCAGGAATTGGAGTGGCGCCCTAGGAAACCTGTGTGTTGGCACATGGAGCCTAGATGACAGTATTGGCGGGTATTCTGATTCTTAATGGCACTTTCCTCTTTTTCGCATGGTTTTAAAAACTAGACCGGACTGGACCAGCCAGTTCAACCAAGGACTAGACCTTTATCCAGTTCGGTTCTCTGAAAAAACCGGAATTTAAGAAAAATAGGCCAAAAACCGGAAACCGGCGGTTCGACCATAAGAACCGTGAACCGGAGCGATTGAATCGATTTTGGCCCAGTTCCACAAATCACAAAACTACATCATTTTGGCCTCACAATCATGCCGCCCCTCTGCCTCATAGTCACGCCGCCCCTCTGCCTCACGCCGCTTGCCCCCTCTGCCTCACGCCGTGACCCTTCTGCCTCACGCCGGTGACCTCTTTGCCTCACGCTGCTTGCCCCTCTGCCTCATGCCGGTGACCCCTCTACCTCACGCCGCTTGCCCCCTTTGGCTCACGCCGTGACCCCTCTGCCTCACACTGGTGACCCCTCTGCCTCATACCGCTTGCCCTTTTGCCTCACACCGGTGACCCTTCTGCCTCACGCCGCTTGCCCCTCTGCCTCACATCGGTGACCCCTCTGCCTCACGCCGCTTGCCCCGTCTGCCTCACGTCGGTGACTCACTTTCACTGGTGCCGTCTCCTATCCAGATTGCAACCAGCGTTCTCCTCACTGGACCCGTGGCTTCTCACATTCCCGGCGCTCCACCACTGCCGCTTGCTCCTCGCCGTTTGCCGCTCCCTCGTCATTTGCCGTCCACTCCACTACCACCGGTATCTCTTTCATTCTTTCTTTCTCTCTCTCATTGAATCACTGGGTAAATTTGTGTTAGACTTGGTTTTTCCACTTTGTTTTGTTGTTGTGTACATGTTGTGAATGTTTATGTGGTGTGGGTGGCAAACATGTGTCGATTTGTGTGTGGTGTGATTTGTTGATTTGTTGATTTTTTGTTTTGTTTTTATCTTTTCATTTATTAAGTAGTGAGTTGTGGCTTACTAAGTCAGTAAGTGTAAAAATTGACTTGGCTTTTACTATTTCTTTTTTCTTTTCTTTTTTGTTATTTTGCTAACCGTGAGTGTATTACTTTAGTTACAAATTTGATATGCCTTTACAAATTTGAAACTCATATAAAATATTTTAAAATTTTCTATATATTTGTTAACCCTATATTATTAATTACAATTTTTTTTTTGTATTTATTTAATTATTTATATAATTTTAAAATTATTAATTAAATTATTTATGACGTCACTGGTTCGACCCTGGTTGGACCACTAGTACGAGAACCACTCCCTTTTTCGGTTCTCTCCCCGGTCCGGTTTTTAAAACCATGCTTTTTTGATTTCGTGCAATCTGACTTTTGAGTCTGTTTTGGTTGGTTTGGGCAAGTTTTGACAATTGTGGGGGCTTCATTTTCAGCCCCCATATATATTGATTAGGGTATCAAATATTAATTATAATTCCTTAAGTTTGATGATTTCCAATCAATTTTGATTTTATTTCCACATCATTCACTAATAATTAGTTCCATTACGAACCAATTAAAATTCAAGGGTAATAATCGTGCAGGGTTGGTTTTGGTTTCAATTACGCAACTTTATTCTCAAATCTTGATTTAACTATAACTTTTGATTGGGTGGTCCGATTTGGCTTGTGACATATCGTTATGACCGTGTGAACGACTTGATTTAATTGGTATTATATCTAGGACGTCACATGATAAAAAGTATGATCTTACCCATGAGATTTGAAAAGTCGATTTTACTCTTAGTTTAGGGTTGAACAAAGGTAGCAAAATAGGGTGTTTACAAAATACTTCTCATTGGCGGAGCTTTAAATAAGCAAACATCAATGTCTGAGAACAGCACCAAATTTTGCGACCGAATTTTATCAATAATTAAGTTTTGATTTAGAGGGTGAGTTGTGTGCCACTTAGGATTTTTGATATAAGGTCTGAATGCCACGTATGTCCGAATGCTACGTAGGTGATGTGCCACATATGTGAAATTATTTGGAACCTAAAAGGTTTCCTATTATATCGATTTCCATGCACAGGGTATGTACGCCCGTAGGTGCTATTGCCACGTTAGCGTAAATTTCATGTAGGTGCAAATTTTAGGAAAACCTAAAGAGGTTTTCGTTTGTATCGATTGCCATGCACATGGTATGTACACCACGTAAGTGTGAACACCACGTATGTGCGATGCCAAGTAGGTAAATTTTTTTTGGCAAACCTAAAGAGGTTTTTGGTCATATCGATTGCCATGCATAGGGTATGTATGTCACATAAGTGCGAATTCCACGTTTGTGCAAATGCCACGTATGTGCAAATGCCGCGTAGGTGCAATTGTTTTGGAAAATCTACAGAGGTTTTTAGTTATATCGATTTCAATGCATAAAGTATGTATGCTATGTAAGTGAAAACGCCACAAAAGTGCAAATTTTGGAATCACTGACCAACCTAAGGGGGATTCCTATAATTTCTATGCACAAAGATAAGGTACGAACGCCCACGAAAAAGTTTTGTTATCACTATTTATGAGGGATTTTGTGAGATATCGTCGGAGAACCTAAGTGGGTCGTTTGTGTTATTGAACCTTTTTTGGATTGAAAGCAGAGGAACAAGGAACCACCACCTGGTTTATAGGTCCAGGAAACATATATATGAATTCATTAACAAAAGACTAGTCTTGACTAGGTCCGGAGCTAAGGTATGTCTTGAGATGATATTAGGCACCCAAGAAAGCCCAACCTCATGGTTGACCTTCCTCTATATTACTTAATATTCTTTAAAGGAGTTTAATAAATAAATCGCTAAACACATAAAAACTAATTAAACCTAAAACTATGACAATCAAGGAGCAATCAAATATGGAAACTAGGGTAAAATACTTATGAAATAAAAGAGAGCAACTCTTACCTAGCATCAAGCTTACTTACCATTAAATTGCAAGGGAGAGAACCCAACAATATTCAAGTAACACATATTTAATGAAAGACATGTACTAAATTAAGAAACATGCTTTTGAAAGCAGATAGCTATGGCATAATTCATTATAGAACAAAAGACATGATTTTAAAGACAAACAATCATGACAATACTCATTGAAGAATTAGACAGAACATGTTCTTGAAAACAAACCTAATCAAATTCATTAAAAGTAGTTCATGAACTTCTAGATGGTAAACCTAACATGAAGATAGTGAGTTAATTAGAAATAGGCTCAAAATTCATGATAGAAAATAAAACTAATCATGACAACTTGAAGATACGCATGAAACAAGGATTAAAACATGTAAATTAAACTAAACTAAAACACGTAGTAAAATAAAACATTCAAGGAGGTTGGTATGAACTACTTAAAAGATCTATACCTAACCTCTAGAAAGCTTGAAACAAGCTAGCAATTGATGACCAGTCTCTTAGATTGATCTCCTTAACAAGGTTGTGTGTTGAACACCAAAGAGAAAGGCTTAGATGACTAGGTTAATGATTAGAGCTTCGTGAGAAAGAGGCTAGTCTTGTAGTTGAAGAACTAGAGAATAGCTACTTGATCAAGAGCTCTTTGTCACTACCTTCTTCTTTCTAACTAAGCAGGGCTTCCTAGAATCTACTGTACAGTACTTATTGGTATTTTCTATGTTTCTTTTGGGTGTCTAAGGTGTCTTGAACTGAAGGTATGTGGCTTATTTTATAGTGGAAAAGGGACCTAGGTTTGCTTGAAAAAAAAGTAAATTATGGGTTCTCAGAGGAAAACAGTTCAGGGTTCATGATTAGGGTTTCTAGAGGTACTGGCGTATGCCTACACGGAGTGGCGTGCGCCACTTCACTACAAATATACACCCAAATGAAAGTGACGTATGCCAACTAGGGTTAATAGCTAGGTTTTGAATCGAAATTCTAGAAGGTTCTAGTGGTTTTCAACACACATTATCTTATGAGAGCTCTTGATAATCATCACCAAGACCAGGGACCATGAGAATTGACCAGTACATATTGGGGTGTCTACAGATTGCGATAATTTCTATGCACAAAGATGAGGTACGAACACCTACGAAAAATAGTTTTGGAATCACTATCTAGAAGGGATCCCTATATTTGCTATGCACAAACACAAGGTACAAATGCCTATGGAAAATATTTGGAATTACTATCTAGGAGGGATCCCTATATTTGCTTTGCATTAAGACTAGGTACGAATGACTACGAAAGTTTTTAGGAATCATTATTTTAGAGGGATCGCTATAATTTCTATGCAAAAAGATAAGGTACGAATGCGTTAGGAAAAGCTTTATCAGAAATACAAATGGGTCAACCCCCTAGTTTTAATATGCTCACATAGACATGCTTATATAGAAAACAAATGAGCTACCATGCTTAAGAACATATGGCCAATGCCCTAGTTTAGTTACGCTCACACGTAAACATGCTTACATACAAAACGAACGGACTACCATGCTTATAAAAAGATGGGCCAATGCCCCTTATTTAGATATGCTCGCACATAGACATGCTTACATACAAAACCAACGGACTACCATGCTTACAAAAAGATGGGCCAATGCCCCTTGTTTAGATATGCTCACAAATAAACATGCTTACATACAAAACCAACGGACTACCATGCTTACAAAAGGATGGGCCAATGCCCCTTGTTTCGATTTGATGACACATAGACGTGCTTATTGTTAACACCCCATTTTACAACCATTATTTTTCACTTTTTACACTTTAATGAACAAGAAATAAAATGGTAATTTTACAAATCCAAAAATTCAAAATTGATCCATACATTAAAATCAATTGCTAAATATTGAGTTATGGATGAGAGGGCATTTTTCCAATACCAAATTGAATCAAAAACCAAGATTTTATGAAGAAATCAACTTCAATTGGTTGAAATTAATTTTTACCATGAACTCACATGTGTAGGATTATTTTTAAATTAATTTGGTAGGCCTTTCAAAAGATTAAATTTAAGTTAATTTATAATTAATTTCTATTGGTTGAAACACTCTAATATGCTAAATATTAGTGCTAAAGATAATTTTAGATTAATTAATTATTAAATAAGGAATAGTTGTTTTGATTAATTAATATTCCATTATTTATTATTTAATTAATTAAATGGCTAGAGTCCCGAATATGACTGATTGGAGGAGTCCTAAGTTAGTTAGAAGTGGAAAGAAAGTAAAACAAGTCATGATTATCCATTTTATGCTGATCAGCTCCTGGGTTTTTACCTGGGTATCGATTTAGCATCCCTAGTGTTGGCTTCCAAGTCAGTGGTTTACACAAATTGAATTAATGCAATTCATTAGGTTTTTAGTTCCGATAGAATTCATATAGGTCGAGAGCTTGTGGCATCGGTCTTCTTAGCCCACTCTATAAATAATAACACCTCTCCATTCATTTGGGTGGTTAGCACAATTATTATTTTTCATTCCAATCTATTGATTTTTTGCTAAGAATTGGATTTTGCACAAGAAACTCCAAGTATTCTTGCTGGAAATCCAGAAATTGCAGAGACTTTCTTTGCAATTTCATTGTCAACCCTTTTTACAATTATTTTTGTTTAATCAAAATTAACAAATTTGCATTCAAGTGCACTTTTGTAGGTTGGATCTGGTACTCTCTATCAAGAGGCCTGTAGATACCCCATTTTGTACCTACCAATATCCGGAATCCCCTGTCCCAATGATGATACTACTTCAATTTATCAAAAGCAACTTTGTGTAGTGAGCCTGAGAGGAGACTTTGAACAAGCCCAAACTCAAATGAAAGCCCAGAAGCCCAAATCGGACCAAGTAAGCATATGCCTCTCCCTTAGATGCATATGCCTCTTCCTTAAGGGCATATGCCTAAGTTACATGCTTAGAAAACATGTGTGCCTCAATTAAGTAGGTGTACGTCTACTACCAATAGGCATATAGTAGGCGTACGCAACTTTGAGACAGACACCCAAAATCACTCATTTTTCCATACTAGAATCAATTGACCATATTGGAAAGCTGACAATGGTCAGCTAGTGTTTCAAAATTTCGACCACACCAACCCCCATACTCCATTTCTTATATAAACACCCTCATTTCACCATTTTATAGACCACAAAAAATCCCCAAAAACCCTAGGCAAAATTATAGGCTAATAATTTGAGAAATAGTGATTAAAAAGGCCCTTTGAGGATTTGGGTCTTTTCTTAGGTTCTCTAACCAAGAAAACGAGCCTCCTTCTCAAGAGGCTAATAAAATCACTTATTTTGCTTCAAATCATCTTCTTCTTTCATCACAATCAAAGTTATGAAATACAATAATCGAAGGACGGTTAAGAAAACGATCTCAACTTCAAGGTTGATCTTTAGGTGAGAAATGAATCTTCTCCATGATTCATTTTCTCCACCTTAGCTCTCTAATCCTTTCTCTTTTATTGCAATATACCTTGTTCAATCTATTGTATCAAGAAATAGTTTTTCTATTATTATTTTCATTTGTTAATTTAAATATATCATTTCCCACACTATTTCTCTCTCTGCCTCGTTTTCTGGGCAAGACAAGCATACGCCTCTACCTAATAGGCAAACACCTATATACCTAGAAACACTTTTCTTTGTTTTTCTTTCTTTCGTTTCTCTTTTCTTTTCACTTACTCGGATTTCTATGAAACTTATAATGATTTCAAACTTTCAAACTCTAGAAACCTTAGGGTTTCATAAGGAGATGACGTAGTAAACTCGATGATTAAGTTGAGTCGTCCCATTCATTTGTTATTCTTTATTACACATACATAAGGTCCAATAACAATTCCTTTATTCAAAACCATCTGAAACCCTTGGGTTTTGTGCAAGGATGATAGAATGGACTTTAGGGCCATATAAAATGTTCATGCATCTTTTCCTTGTTTTATATGTAAGATCCAATGATAAGCCCCTTCATTCAAACATCCATCCGAAAGACCCTTGGATTTTGTGAAAGGTTGACAAGGTGGACTTTAGGATCATGTAAATTGATCTTATTTTTTTTTATTCTTTTGTATAATCCGATGATAAAGCCTCAATCACTCAAACATCTAAAACCTTTGTGTTACCCAAATGTCAACCTAAGAGGGGGGGAGGGGTGAAGTAATGATAAGTCATGAAATATAACTTATTTACCTATGTTTTAGAGAGAATTTAATGGGATTATTATGCATGATACTTTGAATTACTCATAAGTTTTACAATTCTTTAATTTCATTGCATTACATGAAATTTACCATTTATGTGAGTTATATTGATCCCATAGAGTGCTAACTTAGTTTTTTATATTTGTAGGTCTTCATGAAGCAAAATAAGATCAGCCCAATTCAATTGGAGTCCAAATAGCACAAGAAATTAAAGAAAATTCACAGTCCAATTCTTATTCTAGCTTGCATACGTCTTCGTATTTGGGCCATAACTTTCAGTTCAAATATCAAATTGATGAGATACAAGTTGGTCTGGAAAGCTGATTCAAAGGGATTTAATTTTGTAAGAGAATTGCCTAATTAGGACATATAAGGGGTCAAACGTGGTGGTCAAGTAAAGTCTGAAAATCTGGAATTTTAAACCTACGAAAATTATAGTTTTATTAGGACTTCTAGACCTATTTAAAGGTTCATTAAGTCAAATTTAAGAGTCTCTCTTCTCTCTTAGCCTCTCTTAGTCTCTCTTTGCCTCTCTTCCCCAATACTTTCTTTAAAATTTTGTTTAGTATTTTTCATGGAAGACTAAAACCTTAACTTAGACTAAGGGGGATTCTCCTTTGTAAGATACTATTGATTCTTTTAATTCCATGAATGTGTTTCAATGTTTATAATTTCTTCTATTAATTGTTCATACCTATTATATTATTTTTTTATTTGAAACTTTTAGGGTTTGAACCGTTTCATAAGTTCAGCTAGGCTTTTCTTATAGTTATTAAAAACCCTAGATTTATCAAATACAAAACCTTAATTGCATTAGATATTATTGTTTGTTGCATTATTGCTTGAGAATATATCGTCGTCTTATGATTTTTCTAGTGTAGTTATTGCTTTCATGCTTTAATCAATGGACAATCTTTAGAGAAATTTATATTAGAATTATTTTACAAAGTCTTTTTTGCAAATCTTCCGATTGATGGTTTAAACCGTTTCATACCTATTATATTATTGATTGTTCATACCTATTGTATTATTTTTTTTATTTGAAACTCTTAGGGTTTGAACCATTTCATAAATTTAGTCAGGCTTTTCTTATAATTATGTAAGAACCCTAGATTTATCAAATACAAAACCTTAATTGCATTAAATATTATTGTTTGCTGCGTTATTGCTTGAGAGTATATCGTCGTCTTATGATTTTTTAGTGTAGTTATTGATTTCATGCTTTAATCAATGGACAATATTTAGAAAAATTTATATTAGAATTATTTTACAAAGTCTTTATTGCAAATCTTCCGATTGATGGTTTGGGATGAACCTGAAGTCTATGCATTTTTATTTATCACATTTTTCTTAATCTTAATTATTAGTTTTCTACAAACCTCAAAACATTATTTTCTTTACCTTTACTCTTTTAAAAGTGTCTTTTGAATTCCAATCTCCCTGTGGTTCGACAATCTTCTTCACTACTATACTATACATCCCTCATAAAAATTGACCCGACATCAATTTTTGGCACCGTTGCCGAGGTGTTTCGGTACATTCAAAGACAACTTCGTGGAACAAAGATCACCGATGGAATCTACTCTACTGGTAACCTCGTTCCATTCTCCCTTATTTTTATTTTACATTTTTTTTTTCTTTTTGCATTTACTTTAATGATTTATCTGCATTACATTGTGTATGAGCATTTGGGTAAGGAACGAAAAAGGAAGATTAGAGATTTTTGAAACATATTTTGCAAACCTTTTTGATACATCAACATCTTCACCCAAATCAACCACAATGGGTGACGACACAGATAACAATTATGAGGGGAATAGAAAAACCATGTATGATTTGTTGCATCCCACTCAAAGTTCTATACTGTCATGCAACATGTTTCCACCTAATGCACCACATGTTGAGTTAAAACAAGGACTTTTGGCTATACTTCCAAATTTTCGAGGTCTTGAAAATGAGAACCCTTATGTGCATATTAGGGCTTTTGAGGAAGTGATTAATAGTTTTTATACCCAACATGCTATTGAGACTGCTAAGTTTAGATTTTTCCCATTTTCTCTTAAGGATAGAGCAAGAGGTTGGTTATACACCTTGAAGCCTAGGTTTATAGGTAATTGGGGTGAGATGGGGCATGAGTTTTACAAGAAATGTTTTTCTCCCCATAAGGTCCAACAAGTTAAGAGAAAGATTTCTAGTTTTATCCAAGTAGAAAATCAGTCATTATTTCAAGCTTGGGAGTGGTATAAGGATCTCTTTAATTTTTGTCCAACTCATAGCTATGAGAATTGGAGATTGGTGGCTTATTTTTATGAGGGTCTTACACCTAGAGATAGACAATTTGTGAAACTCTCTTGTGTAGGAGGATTTTTACAAAAGGAAACTGAGGATGCAATAGATTATCTAGATGAGATTGCTGAGAACTCAAATACTTGGACTGGGCCAAATGTTACTGAGAGCACAAGTAGGTCTAAGGCCACCACTACTATTGCTGGTAGAGGAATTTATCAACTTAAGGAAGAAGATACCATGAAGGCTAAACTAAAGAGTTTAACCAAAGAGATTGAGGCCTTAAAGTTGAAAGATACAGTTGGAGCCAAGCAAGGCTACCAAGTTGAAATTCATGAGGTATGCACTGTGTGTCATAATGAGCATCCCATTAAGGATTTTCTATTACTACCTAATCTTGTAGGGATGTATGAGGAGCAATGTAGGGCCATAGGTAATTTTAAGAAACCTTATTCCCCTTATTCTGAGACTTACAACCTTGGATGGAAAAATCACCCTAATTTTGGTTGGAAGAATGACACTAGTTCTCCCCAACAATCATCATTGCCACAAAGGAATTTTTCTCAACCCTATCCCACACAACATGCATCACAACCATCATCATCATCATTTAATTCACTTGAGCATAATCTTAATGCATTCACTGAAGCTCAAACTAAGGCTAATCAAATGTATGATGCATTTAATCAAAAGCATGAAGCAACCATTCAAAAACATGATGCTATTCTCAACCGCTTGGTTGAAGATAGTAAAGAGTTTAGGAGCCATTTTTCTAAATTGACCACCACATTAGTTGTTAATGATAAAGGGAAATTTTCATCCCAAGCTCATGTCCCACATGGTCAATATATGGCTTAAGGTTCTCAAGATATGCCTAACAATGAGCATATCAATGTAGTCACCACTAGAAGTGGAAAGACTGTGGTTACTCCCCCTTTTGAGGAACAAATTGAAAATAGAGATAACATTGATGAGCCCACCATTAATGAACCGTTTAGGAGACCAATTTATGTTCCATTCCCTTAAGCCCTAAAGACTTCTAGGAAATTGGACTCTAGCCCTCAAATTTTGGAGATCCTAAGGCAAGTTAGAATCAACCTTCCTCTTTTGCATGTGATTAAACAAGTGCCTAGTTATGCCAAGATTCTAAAAGATTTGTGCACCATGAAAAAGGAAACAAAATGTGAAGAAAACTGCTTTCCTCACTGAATAGGTTAGTGCTCTAATTCAACATAAAGTACCTCCCAAATATAAAGACCTTGGTTGCCCAACGATTTCTTGCATTATTGGTGACCATGAGCTTGATTTGGGGGCAAGAGTTAATTTGATGCCATATTTAGTGTATTTACAACTTGGTCTAGGAAAGTTAAAACACACTATGGTGATGTTACAATTGGCAAACCGGTTTGTAAAAACACCTAAGGGTGTAGTGGAGGATGTTCTTGTTTAAATTGATAAATTCTATTATCCTGTTGATTTCCTCATTCTTGAAATTGAATCTGTTGTATATGCTAATTCTAAAATTCCTATTATTCTTAGTAGACCCTTTTTGGCTACAGCTAACGCACTTATTAATTGTAGGAATGGCTTGATGAAGCTCTCCTTTGGGCACATGACTTTGGAAGTGAATATCTTCAACATTGGGAAGCAAATATTTGAAGATGAAGACTGTGAGGTAGTGAATTGGATAGACGCAATTGTGCAAGAGCAATTCACCAAGACATATCATTCTGACCCTCTTGACTCTTGTTTATTAAATTTTTCTGATAGTGACTCTAGTATTGATTCTAATATTGCAAATTTTTATTCTTTACTTGACTCACAGGTTATGGAGCTTAATTGTTGGAACCCAAGATTTGAGGAGCTACCTAAGAGTGAAAATAAGCTCTACCCTCTAGTGTTGCAATACCAAAGCTTGAACTAAAGCAACTGCCAAGTGGATTGAAATATGCATTTCTTGAATCAGGTGATACCTTTCCTGTTGTTATCTCTTCTGTTTTGAACATAGACCAAAATGGTAACTTAGTTGAGTTGTTGAGAAAACATAAGACCACAATTGGTTGGACCATAGCGGATATCAAAGGAATTAGCCTTTTAATTTGTACTCATAGGATTAATTTTGAGGATGAGGTCAAGGCCTCTAGACAACCTCAACATAGACTAAACCCAAACATGAGAGAAGTTGTAAAAAATGAAGTTTTAAAGTTGTTGGATGCAGGTATCATTTATCCAATTTCTGATAATAAATGGGTTAGTCCTACTCAACTGGTTCCTAAAAAGTCAGGAGTCATTGTTGTGAAAAATGAGCATGGGGAGTTAGTGCCCACCAAACTTGTCACCAGATGACGGATGTGTATTGATTATAGGAAATTAAATACTGCCACTTGAAAAGATCACTTTCCCTTGCCCTTTATTGACCAAGTCTTAGAGAGAGTGGCTGGGCACTCTTTCTATTGTTTTCTGGATGGCTACCAAATTGAAATTGACTTAGAAGACCAGGATAAGACCCCTTCACATGTTTGTTTGGCACCTATGCATTCCATCGCATGCCATTTGGATTATGTAATGCTTCGGCCACTTTCCAAAGATGTATGATAAGTACTTTTAGTGATATAGTCAGAGAAATTATGGAAGTGTTCATGGAAGATCTTTCTGTTTTTGGAAATACCTTTAATGATTGTTTGGATAACTTAGGCAAAGTATTGACTAGGTGTGAGGAGAAAAACCTTGTGCTTAATTGGGAGAAGTGCCATTTTATGGTGTCTTCTGGAATTATCCTAGGCCATGTTGTTTCATCCAAGGGGATAGAGGTAGACAAATCAAAAATTGAATTAATCACTAAACTACCTACTCCTAAAACTGTTAAAGATGTGAGATCTTTTCTAGGCCATGCTGGTTTCTATCGTAGGTTCATTGAAGGATTCAGTTTAATTGCTAAACCATTGTGCAAGCTTCTTCTTAAAGATACTCTCTTTGACTGGATGAAAGCATGCCAAGAAGCTTTCACTAAGCTAATTGGCAAGCTCACATCTGCTTCTATTATGCAAGCACCTGTTTGGAGTCTTCCTTTTGAACTTATATGTGTGATGCTAGTGATTATGCTATAGGAGCTGTGTTAGGGCAACATAAAGATAAGAAACCACATGTAATTTACTATGCTAGTAGAACTCTTAATAGTGCTCAAATGAATTATACCACAATTGAAAAAGAGTTACTAGCTATTGTATTTGCTTTAGATAAATTCCGCTGTTACTTGATTGGCTCACCTGTTGTATGCTTTACTAATCATGCCGCACTTAAGTATCTTTTTACCAAAAGGGATGCTAAAGTGTGTCTAATTAGGTGGATTTTATTATTCCAGGAATTTAATCTCATCATCAAAGATAAGAAATGAGTCGAGAATGTGGTGACACATCACCTTTCAAGGATCATATTTAAGGATAACATTGAACACTTACCTATTAATGATGAATTTCCTAGTGAGCATTTATTTGCTTTATCAAACCTACCATGGTATGCCTACATATTTAATTATCTTGTTGTAGGTGAAATTCCAAAGGATTGGAGCACTCAAGACAAATGAAAGTTTTTGGTCGAGGTACGTAACTTTTATTGGGATGATCCCAACTTGTTTAAATATTGTCCTGACCAAATAATTAGGAGATGTGTTCCAAACGATGAAGTCATTAATGTTTTAAAATTTTGTCATTCTAAAGCATGTGGTGGCCACTTTTTCTATCAAGAAAACCGCTGCAAAGATTTTGCAATGCGGATTTTATTGGCCTACACTATTCAAAGACACTAATGATTTTTGTCGTTCATGTGAAAGATGTCAAAAGTTGGGGGCAATTTCTTGTCGAAATATGATGCCTCTAAACCCCATTCTTGTCATAGAGATTTTTTACTGTTGGGGTATAGATTTAATGAGCCATTTTCCCCCATCTTTTGGCTATCTTTACATTCTTGTGGTTGTGGACTATGTGTCTAAATGGATAAAAGCTGTGGCATGCAAAAACAATGACCGTAGGACAGTTGTGAAATTCCTTAAAGAACATATACTATCTAGATTTGGAACACCACGTGCCATCATAAGTGATCAAGGCACTCACTTTTGTAATAAACCATTTGAAGCTCTAATGTCAAAATATGGTGTCATTCACAAAGTAGCTACCTCATATCACCCCCAAACAAGTGGACAAGTGGAACCAGCCAATAGGGAGATCAAACAAATTTTAGAAAAAACGATTAATCCGGATCGCAAGGATTGGTCTTTAAGACTAGTTGATGCACTTTGGGCTTACTGTACTGCTTATAAATCTCCCCATGGTATGTCCCCTTATCGACTTGTTTTTGGTAAGCCTAACCATTTGCCAATTGAATTTGAACATAAAGCCTATTGGGCAATCAAATCTTTAAACTTTAACATTGATGAAGCCGGAAAACTTAGAAAACTCCAAATGAATGAATTAGAGGAGTTGAGAAACGAGGCATATGAGAGTTCTTGAATTTATAAGGCAAAGATGAAAATTTTTCATGATAAAAGAATTTTGAGAAAAACTTTTGATGTAAACCAAAAAGTGTACTTATATGATTCTAGACTCCATAAGCACCCTGGCAAGTTGAGGTCTAGGTGGGATGGTCTATACATTGTTAAACATGTTTCTGAACATGGAGCCATTGAGGTAGAAGATCCTAGAAATGGTTGCACTTTAAAGTTAATCGCCAAAGACTTAAACCAACCCTAGAGAGGTTTGTTCAAGAGGAAGAGACCATTCCCTTGTAGGATCCTATTTACCAGGATTACTAAACTTTCTTTAAGTCTATGTTACCATTGTACCATATTTTATATACTTTTTCTTTTTGTGTTTGTTTTCTTGGCTTCTAACAACTTTGCAGGAAATAGCTTGGGTATTCCTGCATCATCTTGGGTTTTTTCGCTCCCTTTTCCTTTTATTTCATTCTATTGGCAAG
>BKZX01033099.1:37895-56247 GCA_014362285.1 Fagus crenata
GTGTTATATAAAAGGGTGTAATCCCCTATAATATTATTAGTTGCAATAAAAAGTATAAAATGAAAACTATGTACCAAACATAATTTTTTTTTTTTTAAATTATGTTCAAAATGTGATTTGAAAACTATGTACCAAACAAATTTTTTTTGGGTCTCAAGTTCCATCTGCAAAACTTGAAAAAAGTCATGATTTGAAAACTCAAATGAAAACATGTACCAAACAAGCCCTATATCTCTTTACTTTCTAGAAAAGCAAACAGTTCTTTATTTTGATTTTTCTAGAGTGAGTTATATATGATACTGAGCAGACGTTGGGCTGCTAGCAAAGTGACAAATTTTGTTCAATGAATGATTAAGGACTTAGATTTAATCTAAGGTTTAGGTTGATTTTAGTTGATAAGTCATAATGATAAAACCATGGAAACCTTAACCTAACCACTCACTCACCCGAAGACAAAAGGACTCAATACTTGAAGTTTTTCTTCATTTCTCATTCTTGAAGTACATTAGCTTCACCATTGCCTTTGATGTCTTCTGAAGTTAGAGTTCCAGCTTATCTTGAACTTTAGCATTGCATGCATCTTGATCTTCATTGAGTTTGTTTGATTGAAATCTTGATCTTGATGAAATATAATGAGCTATAAAAAACATGCTTATAAACACAAAAACATTAGCTCATAAATGTTATATACATTATAGAAATTCTTTTAATATCTTGTTATCATTAAAAAAAATTCTATGCCCTTAGGTTGAAATGACAAGTTATCTAGTAAATATGTGCACTGAAACTTTGGGGTTAACATATTGGGTTTCGTGAAAGATTGGTGACATGACTTTAGGATTGAAATCAATTTTACTTTCTTTAATCTAATGACGAACCTCATTTTCCCAAAAGACTCAAAGTCTTCAAACTCCATAAGGGATTAATTAGATAGGTTCTAGGATTGTGACCATTCCATATTCTCTTTCTTTCTCTCTTCAACATTTTATGTAAATACTTATTTCGTGTAAAATCACATGTCATTTGATTAAAGTGCAAAATCTTGTTTTGAGAAATTTCGGCATGAAAATGCCGGGTTGTCACTTCTATTATTTTAAGAGGAGTCTATCAATTGAGGTCATATCTTTGTGCTGACAAACTAGCATTACTAGGGATAGGAGACCAACTTTGGCTAAACCACATCACCCCAGAATTAATCTTTCACAAATCATTACATTGCTACCCATTTGAGCCTATATATAGTTAGCCCCTTTTTCATGAACCCATAAAAAACTTGAACCCAAGGGTTCACGTACTCATACCTCATTCTGAGGTAGAGTCAAACCCAATGCAAAAGGGCCAACAACGAAGGTCCAAGTGTGCCAAGTCTAAAATGAAAAGATCATGAGTGTGAACATGTTCGAAGCAAATTTTGAAGAAAGGTCAAATTCAAAGTCTTAATCCACACCTAATAGGAGGGATTCATGTTAAGCTCACAAGAGAGCCCAATAATCAAAATCCGACGAGGAGCGACATGAGTGTGTCAAAGAGAAGAAGATAAATGAAAGCTTGAAGAAATAAAGGGAGATGAGAGTCTATTAAAACTGGAAAATGAGAATCCATTAAAGCTAAAAAGCTAAATAAGAGAATTGTGAAAAAAAAAAAAAAAAAAAAAAACGTTCACAAAAAGGAACAACCCACAATACATGCAAGTATAATCTTTCTTATTCATATGTTTTCAAGCATGAAATAATTGTAATTTTTAGATGCATGATTTAATTTAGGATTATTTGAATGATTTTCACATGTTTTGAATGATTAATTTTAAAATGAAGTTAAAAGCATGCTAGAATGATGACCATACTCTATTAATCTGTAAAATAATGAATGGAACAGTTTCCGTTAAGGGATAAGATCCATATCTTGGACCTAGGACGATCGGCTTCTAGGTTTTTACCTGGGTGCTGATTTGGCTCACTCGTTAAAATTCTGTGAAATTGGGCAAAATTGATTTTTTGCTTTTTCTTGCTATTTTCTGATTATTCTTAGCATAATGTGATATTTTCCAAAGGATTGAATGTTTTATTTTGATGAGATACGCATGTTTGAATGGCTTTAATTGTTGTTTGATTAATCTTTTTTATTTTTTTTCCCCATTTGCACTAACTATTGTGATGATATGATTTGAATGCAACTATGGTTTGTTTGAAGTCATGAACTATAGATTAGTGGACTTTAGAGATTGACTTTAGTCAGGTTGGATAGGTGCCTAATACCTTCCTATCCAATCCTCTAGCCCACGAATCTTAATATTATGGGAATTGTAGATTAGTTTTATATTCTTTTTACTTTCTATTTTTTAGATTGTATTTAGGACTAAAGCCTTGTATTTTTTTACATTCTTTTTAGATTGTCTTTAGGACCAAAGCATTGTAATCTTGTATTTTTATAAAATTATGATATTATTCCTTTAATCAATAAAAAGGTATTTTTCTTAATTTTTTTTCTTTATAAAATTAACTAGTAACTACATTGTAATTTCCCTTAGGATTAGGAGGGATTAATACACAGTTGAATCACCATTGTGTTTGGAGAATTGTGTTTATACCCCTTAATACTAAAATTTAGGGAATTTCGCAGGTCGTGATTCTCATACTTACATACAAAACAAACGGGCTACAATGCGTTCAAACAGATGGGCCAATAACCCTTGTTCAGATATGGTCACACATAGACATGCTTACATACATAACAAATGGGTTGCCATGCATGTAAACGTCTAGGATAATCGCATCGTGACAATTGCGATCCTATCCTTGGGATGTGAAAAGATGATTTTACGCTCAGTTTAGAGTTACACGAGGGTAGTAAAACTGGGGTGTCTACAAACCCGGATGTCTCAGGTCACCCCTAACATCTTCGATTTCCGAAATCTCGATCGCAAAATGGGAAGTCACGCACTTTTATGAGCACTCCTTACTGAGCACCTAACTTCTCGAGGCTGTAGTTTTTTGAGATCATGCAAAATCAGTGGCATTGGAAAGTGGATTTCACAAGATTTCCAAAGACACCAAGATCACTCAATTCCGACATCAGGAAGTCCTCCAACCATAGCCACGAAAAACAGGTGCTCGAAATGGCAAAAAAGTGACAAAAACGACAAAATTCATTTGAAAATATATTTTTAGGAAAAACCCAAGCCTTGCATAGGGTGATGTTGTGCAAAGCATTCCCATGCTGCCCTGATCAAGCCCTTTATAAATAGTTCATCCCGTCTATTCATTGCACAGATCCAGAGATTGATCCCTTCCCTTCATTATGGATAAAATCCCGTCTAGAGCTGGTTTTCTCAAATACATTGAAGTTGTGTGTGATTTCTTGCTATAATAGTGAGTTCGAAGTGAGATTTGAGTGATTTTGAACAATCCTACAGAGGTGCTGCGATGGTTCTACCCAAATTCCGATTAATCCGATTTTGATATCGGATCCAAGAACAGAAGCGTTGCCGAAATTCTACCTAATCTAGTCCCAAATTTAGATCAAACTGCGAAAGCTTTACTGGAATTCCATAAGATCTGGACCCGATTTTTTAACTGACCGCGGAAGCTCTGCTATAGTTATGTCGGAATCTAGCCAAGACCGAGTTGGTTGTCGTCATATTACGGCCAAAATACTACTGGAGTAATTTAGTAGCGTTCAAGCTTGGATTAAGATCATCCATACTATTTTAGACAAATAAGGTACTCAAAATCTCCATTTAAATATGTGTCGCTATTTTACATGCTTTGAATAATTTATGAAGTCTTAGGCTCTGTTTGTTTCACTGTAAAATGCTTTCAGATATAAATGATTTCATGGAAAATGGTTTCTTTTCCGATGTTTGGTTGCATTCTGAAAAATGCTTTAGAAAATATTTTGGTCATTTTGAAGTTTCAAGGTATTTTTGGTCATTTTATTGGTTCAGGGTTATTTTAGTCATTTTAGAGGTTTCAATGGGTATTTTAATCATTTAAAAATTTTCATAGATGTTTTGGTCATTTTGGAATTTTGAGGTATTTTTGTCATTTTATTGGTTCTAGGATTATTTTTGGTCATTTTGAAGGTTTTAAAGCTATTTTGGTCGTTTTACTAGTTCTGATGCTATTTTGGTCAAGTTGGAGGTTTGAGAGTATTTAGTCATTTTAGAGGTTTTGTTGTATTTTGGAAGTTACGAGGGTATTTTAGTAATTTTTCAGGTTTATGGATATTTTGGGCATTTTTTGAGGTGTCAATGATTTGAGAGGTTTTAAGGGTATTTTAATCATTATTAAATGTTTCAAGGCTATTTTGGTCATTTTGAGGTTTTAGAAATATTTTGGTCATTTTTTAGATTTTAAGAGTATTTTAGTAGTTTTATAGATTTTGTGGTCATTTTGAAGGTTTTGATCCATTTTGGAAAATGGTTTACAGATTTTTTGGGTGTAAATCAATTTCCTGATTTTTATAAAGGATTTTCCAATCAACAGAAAATATTTTCAGTTTGACCAGCATTTTACAAGCAAACAAACACCTACAAATACTGAAAATGTTTTCCGGAAAACATTTTATCGGCAAACATAACGTATGAATGATTGGTTACCTAATCAAGCAAGCTTTCTCATCAGTATTATGGCTCTATGAAATCGGGCTCTTTGCGTGACAATATGGCCATGCTAGGATTCATGCAAAGAGATTTTGGGTCTTATGATGTTCATATGATCATAACTAAAAACATATGAATATTATGAAATGGTCTAAAATGTGATAAATTTCCTTACCACAAGGATCATCAAGCCCATGGGCATGGGACTTCATTGGGGGAGAAATCATAACATCAAGAGGGTATTTATCATGTTTTAGATCACAGTTACCTTCAAACATGTCTACGTGGACATAGAGCCTCCCGTATATGTATACGTAAAACAAAACTCTAACAGAATTCCATGGTGAGAATAGGGAAAAGTTATGCCAGATTACCACCATGGAAATCAAGTCTGGATATCATATGAGTGAAGTAAAACTGGGGGCCCCCCGCCCCCGCGGACATGGTTGAGGGGGAGGGGGAGCGAAAACATGATAGATATCCATGGTGGGGGGGGGGGGGGTGGGGGGGTGGGTTTTTTTTTTTTTTTTTTTTTTTTTTTTTTGAATTTAAACTTGCCCCCCCCCCCCCCCAAAAAAAAAAAGATAGGGTCTAAGCTGCCATATGAAGAATTACATTATTCGTGTGAGGTTCAAGGGTGGTGAGATCTTATTAACTAGTCATTAAACAAACCATAGGAGAAATGATTGAAAGGAGTTAATCATTGTCAAATGGATGTCATGGGGAGCCTAACACCTTCCTCATGCATAATTAAATCTCTGAAGCCATCTTTGATACAAGACCCGATTTTATCTTAATAAAATAAAAGCTGACCAATAACCTTAAATTTCTCGATGATTGGTGGCGACTCTGAATCTCGTGTCTTCTCCCTCATACCCAAGAGTATGTTTGGAGCGCACACACACAAATTTTATCATATACATGTCTTGTGCAAGCCATCGACCCATGGGGGTTGGGTGCTTCAAAAAATTCGGCGTTGACACTCATAGTCTCAAAGAGAATGAGACAAATAGGCAAGCTGTTGCTATCGTGGATGCATGGAAACATGCAGACTTCTTGTGCAGGAACTACGTCCTTCATGGAATGGAAAACAAATTGTACTATGTTTATAGTCTGATTAAGACTACCAAAGAGTTGTGGTACTATGAGGGCCACGACCCAAACCTCACAGTTCTTTAATTTAAAAAAGGATGAATAAAATTGATTAAACACCTTTAATTTTAATGAACACCCCAAAATTATAGTTATCCCGTACAGATGTACTCCCTTCTAAATCAAGAGTTGTGCTTTATCATGGAGTCCCACTTGAAAAATTGAACAATGTTAGGTCTTTGATATAAATTGAGCATTTACAAGAAATCAATTCTAGATACATACTAAGAAAAATATTTGACTTTTGAAATCCAATTAGATTTTTGAAAATATAAAATATACATAGAATAATACTTAATCTACGACCACTAATCTTGATTCAGAGGCTATGTTACAAGATGGAAAGGTGTTAATCACCCATCACGCCCAACCATGGTTGGTCTTCTAGGAAATAATGATCATTCATCCATGGCATCAATAAATTGCATCCAACATGTGAAACAAACAAGATTTTGTCATTCTTTTGAACATAAATAGATCAAACACCTAGGGTTTTGAAAAAGGTTTTGAGAAACTTCCAAAACAATATGTTTGATTCATATTGAAACAAAGATTTTGAAAATATTTCAAAAAATATCATCCTTGATTCATATTGAATCAAAACTTTTCATCATTGTTGAAAAAAACAAGATTTACCGATCTAGGGTTTTGAAAATAGTTTTGACATATTTCAAAAGATAGCATGCTCAATCTAAATCAACCCACATCATCATCCAAAAACTTGTGAGGTAAAAAAGAAGGCAAAAGAATCATGGTATTGCTCTATGAAGAACTAGGTAAAAGAAGGCAAAAGAACTCCGAATGTTGAAATAGTAAACTTAGCATTAAAACCATAATTTGATAATAAAAAAAAATTAAAAAAAAAAAAACTAGGAAGAAAGATCAAAATTAATGAATTAAACTAAAATAAATATGCAAACAATAATTTGATTAAACATCTTGGAAGAAAGATCAAAATTCATGAATTAAACTAAAATAAACATGCAAACAAAGAAATAATTCAAGGATGCCGATAAGGACTATTGAGAAGATTCATCCATACCTTTTCCTTCAAGCTAATATAGCAATATTTTACCGGTCCTTCGCTTAAATCTCTTGTTGATACTTGTGTTGAAGAATAAAGGTTGAGATTGGAGGCTTGTGAGAAAAAGGGTTAGCCTTAGTATAAAGAACATAAGAATAACCTTCCTTTTTCTAAATGCATAGGGCTTTAGTGCTACTAAATTCTACATGTACCTATTGTCTCTAATTTTCTCTTGGAATTGGTATTCTCTACAATTAGGAATCCTTTAATTGTGAGGTGAGGACCTCCTTATATAGGTGGAGTAGGCAAGTAGGGTTGTAGGAGGCAAAGAAGGTGATTAGAGTTGTAGAAGACAAAGGAAGCCATTAGGGTTGTAGGAGGCAACCCTAATTATAGCTAAGGTTCCAAATTAGGGTTTTTGACGGAAAAGTGGCATAAGCCTGTATGAAGGTGGCATACATCTGTATGAAAGTGGCATACATTACTTAGGTCAGAATTTGACAATTTTGGCTTTTTGGTAAATTGGGCTCTAAAAAAGGGACATGCCTCTCTGAGGTTTTATTTTTTTATTTTTTTAAATAGGTTTGATTTTGTGGGCCTTAGTCACTAAAGATTATATTTATTTTGATCATATTGATAGATATTAGTATTTTCGTTAGTGGGACTTGAGAACTCAAGTTGAAGGAGATACAAAATATGGTGTCTACAGGGCAATAGTAAAAAAAAGGAAGATTTTTGGCCAGAGTATAAACCAAGGCACTCTTGGCGATGAATCATGGAAGTTCAAGGGAATTTTTTTGCGTTGATATGTATATATGAAACATATGTTTTGTATATGTTTATCAACATAAAAATTAAAATATACCTAATATTTTAATTTTTCGGGTGTTTCAGCTCGTATTGATGTTTTGGCTGGTATAAGAAAAAATGTGTTATGAAACATGTTATATAACCTAATATATGGGGTATATTGACTAAAGCTAACATAATATAGCTAATACATACTGGTTTCTTTATCTAGTATGTTCAAATAGGATATATGTACTGGTTTAGTAGTCAGTACAATAGAAACTGCACGGTAAGACTGTTACTAGTGCGATATTGACAACTTTAGTTCGTCTACCTAAATCTAAATGATAAATCCAAATAATCACGAAAACCTAAACCAAACATATTAACACCATTCAATACCTAAACCGAATACATATGCATTATTAGAAAGAAAGTAGGAAAGTGAGAAAATTAAAAATTAAAATAAAATAAAATAATAATTAAAAAAACAAACAAACAAACTTGTCTATTGATGCGAGGCATTGTCGTGTGTATCTCTCTCTTTCAAATTTATCTATATCTGATGGGATAGATTACTGTGTGCATTATATGGGACACTATGTGTTACGTGGTTGAAGCAATACAGTCACACTTTCTTTTTTATTCTTCATTACACTCAAGAATCACTAGCTACTACCTAACACAGTAGGCAGAAAGTTTTTTACGAATTTAAGGATTAGTTCTGAACACATCTTATTTGTCACATCAATTTACTATAAAATTGATAATAAATTTAGAGTTATTCTACTTCTAAAAAAAATTTCATAATATTTTCACAACAAACTGAGGTTTCAACCCATCACAATTTAAAATAAAATAAAATAGAAATAGAAAGAGATTACACTAGAACCTACCACGACTTAAAATAAGCTTGTAAATTGTGAATTTTTTTTTTCTTATAATTGTGAAGATTCTTTATACTAGTAGACTTTCACAGAAATTTAATATTTTTAGTATACGCATAGATTTCTCACTACCCATTTTCTATATTACCAAGCCAGGTTAGAGCTAAGAGCCCCACGTCTTGTCACTCATACTTGGGAAATAATAGAACCCAAAATGAATCAATGGTCTATAGTTACTTCAAATGAAATACATATGATTATGTTTATGTATTTTTAAATATCTATCCATATACATAAACATAATCATATCTATACATTTAATATAATCCAATATATTAGCTCAAATAACATGTTTTATAACTATTTTTAATTTATTTCAATTTTTTTAAAACTTGCTTTATAATAATTTTCATTTGTTTCAATATTTTTTTAACTCCTTCTACAAGTAGGCAAGTACTCCTCCTAAATCTTGGCTAGGGCATAAGCTTCCCCTCAGTTGCTAGAACCCTGCATCTACACAGCCAGCCTTACATCATCCCTCAAACCACTCATGAAACAACTTAGCTTATGAGCCTTGGATAAGTTTCTAATCCTATTGCTCAAAGCCTTAAATTGGCCCTTATAAGCAGCCAAATTGGCCCTTATAAGCAGCCAAATTGGCCCTTATAAGCAGCCACATAATTGGTATGCTTCAACTTAGTAAGTGATTCCAAAGGATCTTCATAAGTTCCAGGCCCAAACCTCAATTGAATGGCCCTATTAAGACAACCTCATCTGATAGACTTCAAGCTTCTGATAAACAACACAAGCTAGCTGTGATAACGGAAGATAACTCACCAAATAGTTAGAGATTACTATTGAGTTGTTATGTATATCCAATAGTGTAGTTGTTCCAATATACCATCCTTTGTACATCTCATTTATATAAATATAACACTGCTCCTGTTGAATAAACAGTGAAGCAAAATTATCTCAGTAAATATATTGTTCTAGTATGGTATCAGAGCTTAAATAGACTTACGTCAAAACTCAAACCAAAACCATGTCTTCATCATCCACCACCACAGATTCTGGTTCTTCTTCCCGAACCCACCACTACCCTCTGCTTTCTTCCTCCACCCATCTTCAAATAAAGCTCACCAAAGACAACTACCTATGATGGAAAACTGCCATTACTCCCTACATCAATGGCAATAAAATTCTACACCACATTGATGGTACCTCTCTCCCTCCACCACAATATCTTCCCTCTTCTACCTCACCTCCAATTCTTGTTCCCAATCCAGACTATCTTTCTTGGTTTGAAATTGATCAACTTCTTCTTAGTATCCTTATTTCCACCATCTTAGACACTTTAATCTCTAGCATTGTTGGCCTCACTTCTTCCTAAGCTGTTTGGACTACACTTGAGAAGATGTTTTCCTCTCAGTCTCGTGCACGTTTGATGCACACTCGCTATCAATTGGTCACTCTCAAAAAGGGCAATCTCTTTATCACTGATTTTTACCAAAAAGCCAAGCAATATTCAGATCTACTTGCTTCCATTGGCCAACCCATTTCTAATAATGATCTCATTATTCACATTCTTGGTGGTCTTCCAATCGAATATGACTCTCTTGTCACTACAATTAACACACGGCTTGCTGATTTCTCCATTGATGAACTCTATGGACACCTGCTAAGCCACGAGCTCCGCCTTGAGCAACATGTGGTGACCCCTGATCTGGGCATCCCCGCTTCTCACTTTGCTGCCAAACCGCTTGGAAATTCATCACGTGGTCCCCAGCATCACGTCTCTTCAAACCGTGGCTCTCACCAGCGTAATTGTGGGCGTCACCCAACCTCACGAGGTCGCTCCAATGGCGGCCCTTCCCATTCCGTGTCCAACGGAGTCTCCCATGGCTCTCGCCCCTTCTACCAAATCTGCCTTAAGCCTGGTCACACGGCCCCATCCTGCTGGCATCGGTTTGAACAAAACTATCAAGCTGCCAATAGCTCTTCTTCTCAGGCATACATTGCTGCCACTACACCAGTTACTGATCAAGTATGGTATCCTGATACAGATGCAACAAACCACATGACTGCTGACATGCACAACTTAAATTTATTAGCTGAAGATTACATGGGAAACGATCAAGTGCGTGTTGGCAATGGTCAAGGTTTGTATATTCATCACATTGGTTCTTCCATTCTCTGTTCTTCTAATAAAGATTTCTTTCTTAAAAATATCTTGCATATGCCTTCCATTAGTCAAAACTTACTCTCTGTCCATCAATTTACCAAAGATAACAATGTTTTCTTTGAATTTCACCCGTCTTTTTTTTTTTTTTTTTGTATCAAGGATCTATTCTCGGGAGCCACCCTTCTCAAAGGCAAGAGTAAGGACGGTCTTTATCCTCTTCAGTCAATTCATCAAATAAAACCTCATGCTCTCATTGGTGAACGCATATCTCTTGCACATTAGCATGCTAGACTCGGTCATCCATCTCTACGAATTGTTCATCAAGTTTTATCCAACCATCACTTAGTTGTCTCTACCAATAAGTCTCCATCCGTCTGCCATGCATGTCAACTTGGAAAAAGTCATCGTCTCCCATTTTATTTGTCACCCTCTAGGTCTCAGTTTCCATTAGATTTAATTTTCACTGATGTATGGGGTCCTTCCCCTCACCTCTCAAATAATGGCAATCGTTACTACGTTTGTTTTTATTGATGATTATTCTAAATTTATTTAGTTGTTTCCTTTTTGTGCCAAATCTGATGTCTTTAATATTTTCCTCAAATTTCAAAAATTTGTTGAGCGTTATTTTGATAGAAAAATAAAATCCATTCAGTCCGATTGGGGTGGTGAGTATCGCAACTTAAATAAATTTTTTACTTCTCTGGGTATTTCTCATCGCATTTCATGTCCTCACACCCATCAACAAAATGGCTCTGTTGAAAGGAAACATCGACACATCGTCGAAACTGGCCTTACCCTCCTTGCTTCTTCCTCTGTTCCATTCTCCTATTGGGATGAAGCTTTCCTTACTACTGCCTATCTCATAAATTGTCTCCATCCCCAATCACTCAACATAAATCTCCCATTGATATTCTTTACCACAAAAGTCTTGATTACAAATTTCTCAAAACCTTTGGTTGTGCATGCTGGCCTCATCTTCGCCCATGCAACTCTCATAAATTAGACTTTCGATCCAAACGTTGTATTTTTCTTGGATACAGTTTAAATCACAAAGGCTATCGCTGTCTTGACCCCACCACAAATCGCATATATATTGCACGCAATGTTATCTTTGATGAGTCACTTTTTCCATTTGCCTTTCCTTCCATCACATCCAATACACTACATGGGTCAAACACTCCACATGGGTCAACTAATACACAAGGGACAAACACTTCCAACCTTATCTCTATCCCACACGTACAGATATTATCTCTACCAACTCCTTCCAGCAACATCCACATCCCACGTGACCCTCCAGCTATAACCCCTCATCAAGCCGAAAATACAGCTACCTTTCACCATCAGTCAGAAAATACAGCTCCTTTTCACCATCAGTCAGAAAATTTAGCTCCACTCCACCAGTCCGAAACTTCTGCTGCTCATTCCCATCAGACCGAAAATCCTGCTCCTCTTTCCAATCAGTCCGAAAATCCAGCTGCACCCCATCAGTCCACAAAATCAACTGCACTTTCCCATCAACCCGAGAATCCCTCTCACACTTCCGCCTCTCTCTCTTCTCTCAATCCTGACCCTCCATCCATTCAAACTAATGTGACTTTGCAGGATTTTGACCATGCTACAGCATCTTCTCAGCATCCCATGATAACACGCAGCCGTGCCAACATCAGCAAACCAAAGCAACTGTTCCCAGGTTTGATTAAATATCCTCTACCAAAAGCTCTCTTGGCAGTACATGAAACTCTTCTTCATGAACCAAGTTGCTTCACTGAAGCATCAAAGCAACCCTAATGGCGCTCTGCCATGAATACGGAATTTACAGCACTCCTAAATAATGTTACACGGTCTCTAGTGCCATCAAAACCCCATGTCAATCTTGTGGGCTGTAAATGGGTTTTCCGTGTCAAACGACATGCTGATGGCTCCATTGAAAGGTACAAAGCGCCCCTTGTTGCCAAAAGTTTTCATCAACAACCCGGCATTGATTACAGTGAAACATTCAGTCCCGTCATCAAGCCCATTACCATCCGTACGGTACTGTCACTTGCTGTTACCTCTCATTGGGATATCCGTCAACTTGACGTCACAAACGCCTTCTTACATGGAGTTCTTTCAGAAGACGTATACATGACTCAACCCCCTGGCTTTGTACATCCTTCCTTTCCCAATCACATATGCAGACTTCATAAAGCCATCTATGGCCTCAAACAAGCACCAAGGGCATGGTTCTCTCGCTTAAGCCAATGTCTTCTGGCTCTAGGCTTTCACGGCTCCAAGTTTGATACATCTCTTTTCATCCACAACTCAGGTACTGATCTTATTTTCTTCTTAATCTATGTGGATGACATTATAGTGACTGGGAACAATAAGCACTCCATTGCTCGGTTAATTCAAGCTCTCCAAGCTGACTTTGCCTTGAAGGACCTAGGACCACTTCATTTTTTCTAAGGAGTTCAAGCCTACACCACAGAGACTGGTCTTTTTCTTTCTTAAAGACGGTATATCTCTGATCTATTGAAGAAGACCAATATGCATGAGGCCAAGCCTGTCTCTTCTCCCATGTCCTCAAGCATGGTTCTTAGCAAATTTGGTGGTACTGCTCACTCAGATCCCAACACTTATCGAAGTGTCGTTGGCTCTCTCCAATACCTTTCTCTCACACGGCCTGATCTCGCCTTTGCCGTCAATAAGGTATGTCAATACATGTCTCATCCCACTGATGATCACTGGAGTGCTGTCAAGCGTATTTTACGCTATCTCAAACACACCATCCATCACGGTTTACTTCTTCACCGCACCACCACCTTTTCCCTACAAGCATTCTCTGATGCTGATTGGGCCAGTTGTCCAGATGATCGACGTTCTACAACCGGTTACTACATCTACCTTAGCTGTAATTTGATCTCATGGTCTTCTCGCAAACAACGGACTGTCTCTCGTTCAAGTACAGAATTTGAATATAGAGCCCTTGCCCATGCCTCCACGAAAATATTATGGCTTCAGTCTCTCTTTACTGAATTGGGCATGAAATCCACCATACCACCTGTGCTTTGGTGTGACAACATTGGTGCCACATATCTTACAGCAAACCCCCTATTCCATGCTCGCACTAAGCACATTGAAATAGATGTTCACTTTGTCCATGACTTGGTGTCTACCAAAGCTCTTAGTATACGCTTCATCTCTTCCAAGGATCAAGTTGCAGACACCTTCACTAAGCCCCTACCTACACCTAAGTTCAATGTCTTATGTGACACTCTCAATGTTCGTGAACTCCCCTTGCGATTGCAGAGGCCTATTAAGACAACCTCATCTGATAGACTTCAAGCTTCTGATAAACAACACAAGCCAGCTATGATAATGGAAGATAACTCACCAAATAGTTAGAGATTACTATTAAGTTGTTATGTATATCCAATAGTGTAGTTGTTCCAATATACCATCCTTTGTACATCTCATTTATATAAATATAACACTGCTCCTGTTGAATAAACAGTGAAGCAAAATTATCTCAATAAATATATTGTTCTTATAGGCCCTCACAAACTCATTCCAACCAACTATGTCATGCTCGCAATCTTGGAACCAAATTAAAGCTTCCTCATCTAAATGGTAAAAAACATGTATTACCTTTTCGTCGTTTGGAATATGGTAGTGGTAGAAAAATTGGACAACTCTATACACCCAAGGAGTTGGATCACCACCCTTGAACCTTGGAAACTCTAGCTTCATTTGCCTTGGAGCCATGGGAGGCCTTCCTTGCTGCCATGGAGGCTGCACTGGATTGTGTCAATAAAGGTTCTTGTGTTGAAGTCCTTCATACTCCCTAGCCCTTACATAACCTCCTCTGCCTCCATTTTGATCATACCAAGGCTCACCAAACTCATATTCTCCCTAGGGTCCAAAAACTGACCAATAAGGGGCTATGGTGGCTAGAATTTGCCAGCATTGTGGAAATGGCCATTTGGCCTAGCATAGCCCATGCTTGGCCATGGTTCTTCAACCGAGTGCTCAAAAATAGGCAGCATGGGGTTGGTGTGGTCTTGCATGGCCCATACCATGCATTGCTTCTCCAATCGGGTGCTCAAAGTGCTCTCTTTATGGCCTGCCATGTCTTGCCTCAAATGTCTCCCCATATGCCATCCCCTGCGTTGGCTAGTTTGGATTTGGTCTAACCTCATGGGTTTGGAGGCCTCATTGGCATTGAATTTCTCCTCTCAGCCTCAATTGGTAAGCCTTGGTCAAGTTGGTTCAACAAGGGTGGATGCTCACCCAAATTTGGGTTGAACCCAACTTGGTTTTGAGTTGTTGCCTCAGGTTGTACAACTACTCTTGATGGCCTAGATGATCGGATTGCATTGGAGGTAGCCTCTCCTCCAAAATGGTGTGGAAGGTAGCAAAAGAGTTCTCGAATCTCTCCATTCTAGCCCCATTGGACCCGATTGTAGTTGCATGTTCATCAAGCTGTTGTTGCAACCCTTGAACATTATCATTGAGCACTCCAATTGGTACTCCAAGTCTTGTAATCTCTTGCACAATGGCTCGTAGCTAGCTCTGATACCAATTGATAGAACCTTGGTATTCTTCAACTAAATCAAACAATCACTCTAATAACCTCACTAAATTAGTAGCTCCTCAAGGGAAATGATCAATCCGAGATGATCAATCTCCAATAACAAAGAAGAACTAAGAAAGCTAGAGAGATAAGCTACAATATACTAGTGAATTCTTATTGATAAAATGCAATAATGAAAGGGATAAAACTAGCACTCAGTTTGCATGGCCAGCTAGCATGCTGCCTCCTCATTGGTGGATCTAGATCACAACCAACTAGGTACAAGCTTAAGTAGCTCTGAAAAATAGGTACAAGTAGGGGCAGCCATAGTCTAACAAACTATGTACAGGTCTCTAATGCACAACCTAACAAACTATGTACATGACTTAACAGCATTTTGCCAAAGTAGTAGAATAACAAATACAAACCATAAAAAGAATGAATGAAAGATGGGCTAGATCCGAGACACATTGGGCCTTAAAATAGGGCAGGGTCTTAACAGTAACTTCTCAACCTCTAAGGTTAATGGAAGGAAAAGGTGGTTTCGAAGATGACTTGGGGAAAGGATCTTACTCTCAATGATGTGTTGCATGTGCAAGACATCTGCAAGAATCGTGTTCTTGGTTTCTATTGAGCAAGAATGGGTTTAAATTTATCTTTAAGTCTGACAAATTGTTACACACTAAGAGTGGGATTTTATGTGGGAAAGGGGTATATAAACAATTGGCTCTTAAAAATTAATGTAATGATTATGTTTCCTATAATTAACAATAACACAACTTCTGCTTACATGCTTGAATTATCTAATCTTTGGAATGGTAGATTAGGTCATGTTTTTATAAAAGAATGCATAAATTAGTCAATTTAAATATGTTTCCTTTAACAATACAACCTTTCCATTTAATTGAAATAAGCATTGAAACTCTAGAATTAATACATAGTGATGTATAAGCAAGGATAAGGTATAAGTGTGAGTTATGATTACCTGTGATCTCGAGGCCTCGTCTTTAATTGTGAGGGGAGCCTCTCTATTTGAAATGAGCTACTGTGAAGTGAGCATTGGGTTGCCCAATATGGGTCTATCCTGCACATAGGCCTCGGAGTACCTCTCTAACCTCAGGGATTAGGGCGAGGAAAGGAGTCACCACCTGGTTTAGTTCTAGGAACCAACATTGACCCCATATACATAGGCTCTACCCTGCGTACTAAATCCAGAGATAAGGTACGATTTTGGGAATGTGTTAGGCACCCAAAACCGCCCAACCTTTCGATTGGCCTTCATTTATATCATTGGATTATTTTTAATCACTTTCATTAAACGAACCCTTAGACATGCAATATGGCTAAACCACTAATTGAAAAGAATGAATCATCCAAACACATGAGATAGATAATCGAACACACTTAAATGGGTAAAAGGAAAAGATGACACATATGAATCTACCTAAGTATATGAAGACAAACAATGGAAGCATGAGTGACCTAAACATGTTAGCATATGGCATATTAAAGGAAAAGACATGGATCACCCATTCATGCAAAAGCAAGCATATGGTCTAGGATAGGTGACCTTCCACCAATATAGATCTAGGAATAAGTGACCTTCCATTTTTTCCAAGTCCAAGATAAGTGACCTTCCATCATTCCAGGTCTGATACAGGTGACATCTCATTTTGGGTGGAGAACCTTAAACTCAAATCCAAGTATAGACCTTAAAACTTAATTCTTGGTCTAGGATAGGTGACCTTCCATTTTTTCAGGTCTTGAATAGGTGACCTTCCATCATTCCAAGTCTGATATAGGTGACCTCTCATTTCAGGTGGAGACCTAACTCAAATTCGGGTGGAAACCCTTAAACTTAATTCCACGTCTAGGACACGTGACCTTCCAATATTCGAGGTCCGATATAGGAGATCTTCTATCAATTTCAGGCCCAAGATAAGATTCATTTTTTGAAATTAAGATTAAAATTTAAAGTTTAAAATGAAATTCACATTTTCTTTAATTAACACCTTGAATAGTTAAAATTTGAAATTCACTTTTTGAAATAACATTTTGAATGGTTAAAATTTCAAAATCCTTTTCTCTCCGGTGAGTTTGCACAAACTCAAGTTCAGATAGCTTATGTGTTTTCAATACACATCTTTCATATACACACGTGCACTTTCACCTATATCCCTTTTCTGCACGCCCCATGTTTGCTTTGTTTGTGTGATGTGTGTGTGAGTGTACCCAAGTTGTAGGTCGAAACAAAATGGATTGTCTCTTTAAACTTTTGACGCCCAATTTTGTACCCCTTACAAATTGAGTCCCTGGTCCAAATGAAGAAAATACTAATCTCTATTAGTATGATCGAAATCTTGTATTAAGACTAAAAGATAACATTTAGTGACTAAGGCCTAGAAAATCAAGGCCAATGAACCAAAAAAGCCCAAATTGTCAAATTCTTACCTAAGTAGCATACACCACTTTCATACAAGCATACACAACTTTCATACAAACGTATGCAACTCTCGTCGAAAGCCCTATTTTAGAAACCCTAGCTACAATTAGGGTTGCCTACTGCAACCCTAATTACCTCATTTGTCTCCTATAATCCTAATCACCTCATTTGCCTCCTAGAACCCTAATAAACTCATTTGCCAAATTGTATGTGTGAAACTCTTGTATGGAAATGCAAAATTGTATGTGTGGACCTCTTGGTGTGGAAGTCAAAAATTGTATGTGTGAACCTCTTGTGTGGAAGTGAAAAATGTATGGTTGAGGATTATTTTAAGTGTTTGCAACAACCCAAAACGATATGGCAAGAAACATTTTATGTTTTCACAAACAACCCAAAAAATGATTGTGAGGGCCACTAAATCCTCATTGTGGTTAGAGCAAAGAAGGGAGTCGCCACCTGGTTTAGGTTCAGGAACCATTTATAAACTCCATATAAAAATTAAGAGTTACTGGTCTGATCCGAGTTCAGAGTTAGGATACATGCTTGAGAATGTGTTAGGCACCCAAGCCTGCCCAGCCAATGGCTGGCCTTCTTTCATATTATTAGGCTATGTCTAATGTATTATTTAATTAGGAAATCTAACCTAAACACACAAAAGCAATTTAAACCTAGAAATACAACCAAAGAATGTGAGAATAAAATATAATATGAGATGAGAGA
>BKZX01033099.1:56257-78470 GCA_014362285.1 Fagus crenata
TAACCATCAGCAGAGCCTCTCAGATTGTCAGACACGGTGCCTTAATTGTACTTGTAGCTGACCAACTACAACAATCAGTCATCCTCTTCTGGCCTTCTCTATCCTTACCGACAAAGCTCGTACCCTTCCATCTGGCATCACTGACCTTGCAGCCCTCCACCAGAATGGACTTGCTAGCCAAAACAGAACCCAAAGGACAAACCTCTGTGAGAGGATTGAAAAATATTCCTCCAAAACATTGATTGCAGTAATAAAAGCATCATCCATACAAACTTTACTTCTATATTTCCAATTGGACATCTAAATTTTCTTGGTATGGTTCAGTTTTGAGCATTCATGTGGAAAGCTTGTTCCAAGGTCCATTAAAACATGGATTTTTGGGTGGATATCATGATTCATGAGCAATCAAATTTAGGGTAATCTTTAGTTACCCAGTATACCCATGTATATTTGTAATCATTTTGGTTAATGATGTAACTAATTTTTATAAATACAAAAAATGCTAAATGATAATATACTTTTTTTTCTTTTTCTTTTTTTTCTTTTTTAAGGATCAGGGATCTCAACTTGAAAAAATAAATAAATATTGTACTTTAAAACTATCGAGAAATCAATAACGATACACAAGCTTAACATTGATAATTATACAAAAGCGTAACATTGATAATTATACATAAGCTTAACATTGGAAAGCCATAATGAATGCTGCTACAAAGTTCACTTTTGCTCCAGAAATCTTTCCAATAATCATTGTGTTCCACTCTTGCAAAGCTCCTCAATGCCTTGTGCAGTAACCGATTCAGCAGCTCACTCAGCAAGGCGAGTCTGGATGGTTTCTACAACTACAGGAGGGATCAGCAAGTTGATCAAGGACACTATGATGTTTTACTTTTACCTTGGTTTTCATGCATCACCTGGACAAACAAGTAGGTTTACACGTTAGAATGTGTTTTCCACCTAAATCTCAGTTAGTATAACATTTGAAGTTTTGGTACTAAAAAGGAATATAAATAACCAAAGCTGGATAAAAACATACAAGGCAAACTGAAATCAATCAATCAATCAAGATGACTCATGTTTGCAGAAGAATGGGATACATTTGGACTAGTATTATTTGTCATCATTTGGGTGCCAATACTTTAAAAATGCAATGTGAAGGAATATATGACCCATTTCCAAACCCTTTTCATCTGTTTAGTCAGGGGAACGCTGTGGCTGTGTTCATAAAAGGCAGATGCAGTTATTTTACTAGTTCACAACAATGCTGTGGTTGTGATTCAATGTAAATAAGTATAATGAACAGTATCTGGTGTTGAGGCCACATCAAATGACTTAAAGCACCAATATCACCCACGATATATATATATATATATATTATCTTACTGGTGTACCTTATGTATACATCTTGTGTAGATGGGCTTTTTGCGTTTAATATATATATATATATATATAAGTTACACCAACCAAAAGGCTGTACATTAAATTAATATTTTTTCAATTCCACCGTTGGATCATTCTCTCTATACTTATCATGGATGTCAAATTTCATCTCACTCAGATGTCATTTACTATCCAATTCAAAAATTCATGAAGCTTACAGGTAGAGTCAACTTTTCTGGGAGAGCATCGAACAGATGCCCATTAGGTGCAATCAACTCGCCATTACAGATAAAATAGTGATGAAAAAGAAACTTAAGTAGAAGAATCTTCTTTCATCCTATAAGGGCAACCTCCTGGATTAGTGGCATAACCTAAGGCAAGGTACTAAACCTGTGGATAACTACATGACAAAATTTGAAGAATACAAAATGTGGTTCAACGTGGTAGAAAATAAGATAGTAATATTGTGTAAGTTTAGTTGAGACCTAAATAACAACTTCAGAAAAGAATTAGTTCACCGTGAGGTCACTCCCTTAAACCAGGCCTATACGCTTGTCTAAAACTACAAAATGGTCATCAAGTCACATCTTATGAAGTGACTAAACACCCAACACTCAAATAACCACTGGCCTTCTAGTAGTAAGCCTCCGATAGGTTCACACCAACTTAAGCCCAATTACAAGAACACACTTTTGAACAAAGATAACAAAGGGAAAAGAATAGCTAGCGAACCTGCCAAACCAAATACCCGACTCCAATGCTTTAAAAGTCGGGGTTTTGGTCACATTGCTATCCAATGTCCCAATCAAACTCTTTTCATTGATGAGGAAGAACAGGAAGATGACCTAAAAGAAAGGTCTATGAGCCTAATGTCGAAGACATAAGGACAAAGACAACGAGTGTGAGGACAATTCTAACCGCCTAAGGTGCATTAGAGCCATATCAGTTCAAGACTAGGATTCAGAGGATAGTCTAGATATGTCCAGGGTGAACATAGTTAGATGTTCCCTAACACAATCTAAATAGAGTGATGACTGGGAAAATGCTAGCCCGTAGTGTCAGACTGTTTAAAGTTTTGAAACAGGTTATACCCAACATCCCATCTTAGAAAGGTCTAGCAGTTATCCCATATGACCCTTTTGATGAACCTGTACATGAAACCATTGTTATCCTAATTAACCAATTCTTTCAGATAAATTACTTGTCATCATTTGGGTGCCAATACTACCACAGGCTTAAAAATGCAATGTGAAGAAATACATGAACCATTTTCAAACCCATCTGTTTAGCCTGGGGAATGCTATGGTTGTGTTCGTAGAAAGACAGATACCATTAATTCAAAAGTTCACAACAATGAAACCAGAACAGGATTTTGTAGGTGATTCAATGGAACTCAGTATACCGAACACTATCTAGTAAGTGTTAAGGCCAGATTGTGCATCAAACCACTCAACACACCATCATCACCCACAATATAAATATATATATATATATATATATATGGGAAAGGATAAAACTCAAAAGTTACACCACACAACATCACCCACAACATATATATATATAACTCAAAAGTTACACCACCCAAAATGCTCTACATTAAATCAATATTTGTCAATTCCACCATCAAATCATTCTCTCTATACTTAATCATGGATGGCAAATTCCATATCAGTGTATCTAGTTCTATTATCGAATATGGGTAGAGCCAGCTTTTCTGGGAGAGCATCGACCATTAGGAGGAACGAACCCGTCATACTGACTGGATAGAGATGAAAAGGAAACTTCTTTTTTTATGATGCGGAACCCCCTCAAGGAGAAGTATCTTCTTTCATATCATATGGGAACCTCTTGGATCAGTATCACCAAAGACACGGTACCAAACCTGTGGCTTACCATGTGACAATTTGATAAATACAAAACAGAGTTCAATGTGGTCGAAGATAAGATAGTGATTTTGTGTAAGTTTAGTTGAGCCAGTGAGCCCTAAATGACGACCTCGAGAAAGAGTTAATCCTCCGAGAGGTCACAACTCACTACCTTCGACCAAAGCCTATACCCTTTTCCAGAACTATGAAATGTCATAAAAAAAAAACAACTTATGAAGTGACCTACAACCTGACACTCAAATAACCAGACTAGCCTTCTTGTAGTAAGCCTTTGATAGGTTCACACTAACTTAAGCCAATTACAACAACACACCTTTTAACAAAGATAACAAAGGGAAAAGGTTTGTTGGTGAAACTGCCAAACCAATTTCCAACTCCAATGCTTTAAATGCCGGGGTTTTGGTCACATTGTTGTCCAATGTCTTAATTGAACCCTTTTCATTGATGAGGAAGAACAGGAAGATGACCTAGAAAAGGAGGTCTATGAGCCTAATGTCAAAGACATTCGAAGACATAAGGATATATACAACGAGTGTGAGGACAATCCTAACCGCCTAAGGTGCATTAGAGCCATATCACTTCAAGACGAGTATTCAGATGATAGTCTAGATACGCCTAGGGTGAACACAGTTAGATGTGCCTAACACAATCTAAATAGAGTGTTGACTGGGAAATTGCAAGATTGTAGTGTCAGACTGTTTAAAGTATTAAACGGGTTAGACCTGATGCATATGTTATTGACATCCCATCTTAGAAAAGTCTAGCGGTTATCCCATATGACCCTTTTGATGACCCTGTCAATGACCCATTGATATCCTAATACTTGATCAAGCACAACTAAATCTTTCACCCACACGAAAAGTATATATTGATACTATAAGCAAATTGTTTCCACTAGGGATGGAGGAGTTCAGCACTTCTTGGTTCGTTGGAGGGGAAGACCAGATTTTGAGTTCATGTGGATTACTCAAGACTAGCTGCAGCAGATTGACCCAGACTTGTTGGACTGCTATTAGAGCTGCCAGGAGCTACACTTAATGGGATAGAGTTTCTCCCACCCTGGGAGAATTGGTGCGGACACCAAATGCAAGTCAGCAATCACATGATTAGATGATAAAGGCTCACTACCCATTGAGTCAAGCCCAATTCATTTATTAGACTATTGAATTTTTGTATTTAATATGTTTGATTACGAGCTTAATTATTTACTGTAATTGATTATGGATTACTTTCTTTCCTTATATGATGTAACACCAGAAGGTCTACTTAAAGGCCCAAAAGAACATTGTTGGGATTTTTCTCTCTTTTTTTTTTTTTTGATAAGTAGTTGGGATTTTTCTCTCTAGCTTGATGGTGATTTCAAGAAACCTTAGGTGGTGAAGATTAAGGTTTTAGGTAGCTTTAGGTGGTGAAGCCTAGAGTTGTTTTGTTTTTACTTTTTCACCTCCTTGGTGGCTCCTTGTGAGGGTTCAACGCCACTCACCGGGTGACTAAGCCGAATAAAACAAACTCTTCATTCGCCACCCATTCAAATTCTTTTGGGAGTGTGATGCATAAGACTTTTCCCTTTACTGCTTCTTGCTTCTTTCCCTCATTAGTAGGCTTGGGTTGTATGGGTTAAGTTTAATCTTCTTTCCCTCAAATAAAAATGAGCAAGAGTTTCTTTTTCTTTTCTTTTTTTTGGGAATGGGAGAGGGGAGGCGGGTTTGAACCTGTGACATCAGGATTAAAATCTAAAGGGGATAGGGGAGGATTCCATAAAATGAACAAGAGTTTGAGCGACAATAAATTGTGACATCCAGATCATAAAGCCAAGGTCTGCCCAAAATAATGTCATACATCCATTGGGATCACATCAAACCATATCTCATTGATGGGGGAGTAGAATATTTATCTTATTTTTATCTTATTTAATTTTGGAGTTGATTGTATGTTTATTTTAGGTCTTAGTATCTAATCAAGTTTATTAGTATTTTATATTCCAATAATTGGGCTAAGCCCATTAGAATTAGGGTTTCTTATGTTAAGGCTTAGTAGCCTGTATAAGCAAAATTTGTACTCATTTTCAAGGAACTGGATGATTAATGAAAATTTGACGATTTGAGATGCGTCTCTCTTCTTCATTTGGTGGTGATGCCAAAAACCCCTCAGGTGGTGATGCCTAGGGTTTTGCAGGCAGATTCTAGGTGGTGATTCCTAGGATTTGTTCTATTTCTATCTTTCTTTTCCCATTTATCCTATTTTTCATTGTTGTCCTGCATCACTCATCCTTGCAGGAAAGGAATTAATAGGGGAGGAGAAACCTCTCCTTTATGTCTATGGAAGAAGTGTCTACCCAAGACACTTTATAGGGGTTAGGGTGGAGGATAGGTTTCAAGCCTAGACAGGTGAAAATACTAGAAGAGACTGTGTTAATTCAGCTCCCCCTATCAATGATGACCTTAAAATTATTGGTTCCACACTTGAGTAAATATGGAAAATCGCACTCCACCAATCCCAAAAGAATTAAATGGGCATTTTTAGGGTGTTTCGGTCAATACAATTAAGAAATCAAAAAAAAAAAAAAAAAAAAAGGTTATAAAAAAAGTTATTTGAGCTAATATTTGGGTTAATGTACTTAGGCTAATATATTGGGCTTCTAAAATATGTGGATTTTAAATTTTATGTTAATATATTTTAATAGCAGTAACCCCAAAACCATACATCGATATTAACCGGTACCGAAATATTTCATTCCCCTAACCAAACCAAAACGGCCTCTGGTACGATATTGACTAACTTTGGATTGTATTCCAAATATTATCATTCTGATGTATAGAAAACCGCCCCTTCCAACAATCCAACATATGAATTACCCTCCTAGGCATGACCCATTGCACCCCAAATAAACATAATACTAGAGACCATAAATCTCTCACAATATCGCAAAAAGTAAAGAAACAATACTAAATTCCTAATAAAGAAACATCACCGAAGAATTTTGGCCTAAAAATCAGTAACACTACAAAATGTAATTCATCTAACATGAATCAAATTATTTAACCATATACCAGCCCAAAGTATAACAAATATATATGGGAAAAAGCTAAACATATGGCTCTGGGTCACCTACAAGTACTATGCACTTAATAATACCACCTTTTCAAAATATCTTGTCTCTAAGTATTCTATACTTTCAAATTTCATAAAATTATTTTTTTATGAATAATTTATTCCTCCTTTCTGGCTGTGCTTACTCCTTCACTAAATGTCTTACATAAGAAAGGTGGTTGCCTGACTTTCTGATGTGCACAGTCCTGGATCTGATCATTTCAATTACTGTCTAAAAGCAAGTAATTCTTTAGTCCACCAATTGTTAACCATGTGTTTTACTTGTCCATAACTCTTCATCATTTTTCTTTTATTTGGTAAGTTACACACACACCCAATGTTTGTTGAACCCATGACCTCACCCTCAACCTAGGACTTATAAGGGGGAGGAGGTGCCAGTTGAGCTAGAGCTCATTGACACCCTTCATCCCTTTATTAACCATTTGTTAAGCATGAACATCTTCACATCCTAAGCTTCTGCTAAAGACTCTTACAATGTGTCGTTTCTCTTCTCCACAAATGTCGCGTCCATCCCATTACAGAATTCAGGCTGGTGTGCCACTTTAAAATTCAACCATAGGGTGAGCACCGAGTTCTCTGTCCCAAAAAACAAGACACTCATCACTTTAGAATCAGCATCAAATTATGGAAGAGTGTTGGAAACACACTTCAAAATTATACTGAACCTGTTTTGGATACTACAATGAGTGACATATTGAGCAGATTGTGGACCAATACAACACACATGGAAAAACAACAGAGAAAAAAAATAAATAAATAAAAATAAAAGGCCCTAAATTCTAATAGACCACATATGTTGGCTTCTTCACTTGGACCATGTCTTGGGGTAAGATTTTATTGGTGAACAATCTCTGGAAAAGGAATATTTTGATCATTGATTGGTGTTATATGTGTAAGAGTAGAGGATAATCAGTTGAACATTTCCTTCTTCATTGTTCAGTGGTAAGAGACATTTGGTCTTTTGTTTTTGCATTATTTGGAGTTTCTTGGGTTATGCCAAAGATAGTGATTTAGATGCTTCATTGTTGGCAAGGGAAATAACATCAACATAGCTAAGATATGGATGGTGATTCCATTATATTATGTGGGCCTTTCGTGTGAGTGTAATAGCAAAACATTTGATGGTGCTAAACATTCAAATCAAGTTATCAAACAATCTATGCTTAAGATGTGTTTATGCTTGGATGAATTCCCTTGGAAGTATTCCCTCTTTTCCTTTTTCATATTTCCTGGGCTCTTGAGGTCGTAATTCTTAAGTAGTTTAGTACACATGTATTCAAACTGCAACCTATTAATTTTTTTTAAAATTATTTTACTTTAGGAAAAAAAAAAAACCAGCTACCTTTCAGAAAAATCCTTCAAAACATCACATAATCACATGTTAAAAAACAAAATATACATAAATAATAAGCGAAACATATTCTTTCAGAAGACGCAAGTATGAAACCAGCTACCTTTCACTACACCGATCAGTACTTTAAAAAAGAAATAAAGCCAATATTTGATGCACCTGAAACTAAGTGACAAATAAACTAGAAAAGAGACAAAGATTGAAAGCACAACATCTTAGTCGTGTTTTATCAGTTGTATCTGCATAATTTATTCCAATAAAGAGCTAGAATTTAAAATCCTCACCTTTGTGGCATATTTTCAACTTCTTTCTCTTGATTTTACTTTCATTTTCCCCACCGTTTATCAACGTATAATCTCGTAGAGGGTGATACTTCATTGACACCAACTCTTCTTTTGCTGTATCAAGCCTTCGTTTTTCATCTTTCTGCTCATAAAACATACAAAAACATCACAAACAACGAACTCTGAAACTAACAAAATAGTGCCTGCTGCTTAGTGAGAGAATGACACTTACATGGGCTTTCTCGAACCCTAAAATCTGTTGCTTGCAAAGCCTAAGTTCCATCTCAAGGGCATGAATCCGAGATTCAAAAGGCACAACACATTGCTCAACTATTTCCTTTTGCCGACCTCGGATTACCTCTGGCTGCCACACATTCAAAGCTACCGATGCTTGTCTACAATCCCAAGATCACATCACCCACAAGTCCAAAACCATATTGCATTAGAACTGAAGCAAAAAAAATAAAAATAAAAATAAACACGTGGCATTTTTAATGAAAACTGCAATGGCTCTAAGACATGTAACGTTATGACCATTAAAAACTCATTACAATTTCAACTATGCTTTCTTTTTCACCTTAAAAGCAAGAATATTGAAATCAGTAAATCACACATAAATACAAATTAAAATGAAAAGATAAAATTCCAATATCCCTTTTTCTTCTATTTTACTATTTTTTTTTTCCCTCATTTTCCCAATATTCCTTGGATTTTGTTAACAAATGCCCTAAAGGGACAAGTCAAATTGTATTTAATACTCTATTAAAAACACCACAAAACCCCCTTTGTGGTTTTGATACAGAAACCCCATGAAGTTTTGCTTGTAACACTTAACCTTGTGGTATTATTTTATGTGTAAACCGCTAAACATCATTGAAAATTTAATGCTAGGCTGCTTATGTGATGACACGTGACATGCCCATATTCAGAGCTTACTGTTTACATTCACATAAAACACTACCACAAAGGGTTTCATGTTACACTCAAAACCCCCTAGGGTGGTTAAGTGTTAAACAATTAACAAATTAGTAAAATACATAATAGACAGAGTTTAGCTACAAACCATTTTGTAGCGCCTTAAGTTATAAACCAACAATGTGACAACTAATAAGACCATCCACATGTATTATTTAAACAAATCACATGACTCATTAATGTTACTAAAAGTATAAATAAAAGTCTCTGTAGTTTCCGTCATTATCTCAGAATGTGGTTTTTTGTGTATTTTTTCCAAAAACTGAAATCAAACTATATACAAATACTATTAAGAAGACATTATCAAACTTTTTTTTTTTTTAATAAGACGTATACTACAACTAATAATTGAATATTTAATAGTATTAATAATTACCTGACTAATCGTAAATGTGAAAATTCCGCAACAGTTGCTCTCAATTTCTCCTTCTCATCCTCCAACCGTGTTTCAATCTGTTTAAGCTTTCTAGAATGTTCCGCAATTTGACTCTCCTTTCTAAGCACCGCCCTCCTCTTCGCCGCTAACTTCTTCTCTCTATCTCTCTCAAACCTAAACAACAACAACTTTATCAATACGAATACAAAACGCCCCGTTTAGCTACAATGAAAGAAAAAAAAAAAAAAAAGTATTTTACCTTTCTCTGTAAAGGGTTTTGGTGCTGGAGTTGGTCTTGCTGGAAGATGAAGAAGAGGGGAAATCGGAGGAGAGAAGGTGGGACCAGAAGGATTGTTCGTTGGAGAGTCTGTGGAAGCGTCGGCAGGAGATGGAGATGGAGCAGAGATCTTTATAGGTAAAACCGCTGCTTTTGATACCGATTTCTAGGATTCGCCTCCACAGCTCCTCTGGCAGGAATGAGATTGACATTTTTTGTTATTGCGCGTGTCCGTGACACACAGGAAGACAATGAATCAAAGTCGCGTTGTTCTAGCCGCGACTTCTGTTTTCTTTTATTTGGAAGTAATAAAAGTAAGAACAAATTACACGTTACACCATTTGATCAAAGTTACAATACTCTCTATTAAATTTTGTTAATACCGTTGGGTTTTAATTTAAATTTGATTTTTTGGATTTTTTAATCAAACACTAAAAACTAAAAACATATTCATTGAACCCGATTAAACCAACACCTAACCCATTGTTTTAACCAGTTTAAACACTAAAATAAACCAAAAAGTAGCATCATAGGTAGACCTGGCAAAATCTGACCTAGGCCTATTTCTCGACCCTAACCCAAAGGAAAAATATAGGTATGGATAAGAGTATTTTTGACTCGTGAACAAAGATAGTATCAACCTGTACCCGACCCGTAAAATGTTGGATTGGATCAACCCGCAGGTCACACGGGTCGACCCATTTTTCAAAGATTTTTTTTTTTTTGTGCTTTCGGAGTCTATATTATTATGTTAGGAATTAAAGTTTTATGAGAGCTTTTTTTGAATGATTTGGAATTTGACTATTATAAAAGTTAACATAAACCAATTAAAAATACATTTCTTAAATTAAATTTGTATTTGAAATAACTTAGACTTAACCAAAGCAACACACAAAATTGGATATTCTCTCTTGGTAGAAAGAGAATTGCAATCTATTTTCTTAGTTTTATTTAATGACACATGCTCTTTTGAGTATTATTATAACTATGTTTACTTCTTAATCAACTTTTAGCATTTGAGGTAAAATTCTTAATATCAATCTTGTCTTTTACCAAAAAGTTTAGAAACCTTGATTTGTACTTAAAGTTAATTACATGGATTTGAAGATAATATCTAATCCATTAAGAGAATAGCCATATTTATTAACTTTAAAATATTTATTGACCCGTTTATATTGTATACTAAAGTTATATTAAAACTTTGTATTGTAAATGAGAATATTAATGAAATTACTCACCAACTTGAGGTGCAATTTTCAAGTATAAATATTTTCACTGCTAGAATTACTACCAACTTCGAGTAGATTGAAGTGTAATTCATATTAATTTATATACTTTTTTTTTACCTAACATATTATGTTTTATTCTTGAAATTTTATATATATTGTCATCTTGATAGGTAATTTAATTTCATTTCATAATTTTCATGCGACTAAGTACATTTAAAGAGGTTAATAATTTGATATGGTCTATGACATCTAGTATTTTTTTTCCAATATTATTTTATTTATGAGTGTTTTTGTTTATGTGTTCTCTTATTTGTATTGAAAGGAAGACAAATAAAACTAAATGATAATTTTGGACTATAGGATCAAGTTTATTTTCATTTTATATATATATATATATATATTTTTATGTGTAAAAATACGGGTCAACCCGGTTTTGACCCGATCCTTAAAAGACTAGTTAAGGGTCATAGGTTGTGCAACCCATTTAGGACGATCCCTTTTTTTACCTGAACCCGCATGGGTCGAACCCGAACTCAATTGACTCGACCCGTTTGGCAGGTCTAATCACAGGAAAGCAACTCCTCAAATCGTGAACATAAAATTAGCCTTCTCCGAAGTTATTTTGTTGATATTAATCAAGTTAAAACAATTGGGTTGGCTGTTGGTTTAATTGGGTTCACCGGTTATGTTTTTAGTTTTTAATATTTGACTAAAACAATATGAAAAATCAAATTTAAATTAAAAACTGACGATGTTAACAAAATTTAAAAGAAAATAGTCAATTGAAATGAAATGAACTTAGAGGACTGAATTAATAAAAATTTAACAAAAAATAGTCAATTGAAACGGAATGAAACTTAGAGGACTGAATTGAAACGGCCAAAACTTTTAAAATACTGAATTGAACTTTAACCAAACATAAAGGATGTAATGTGTAATTTGGCCTAAAAGTAAATAGAATTTTATAAATTCAACAATTCAATTTGAACCTTATCAAACATTTCATTTTAAAAAAAGAAAGATAAAATGACATCTCTCTCTCTCTCTCTCTCTCTCTCTCTCTCTCCCCGTTTGTGAATAAATGACACTCCTACTTTAAGGTATTTATAAATTAAATAGAAATATTTTTTAACATATAATATTTTGTTAGTAAAAACTAATTCTTACATTTATACAAATCTTAAAAGGGTTAGTGTCATTTCTTGAGTGATTATTCAGTAGTCCAGCACTATAAATAAACTAAACTATAACCCGCGCAATGCACGGCTCTTTTTCATTATTTTTCTAAAACTATGTTTCTAACAAAGCAACTTAACTAAGAAGAAGGAAAAAATAATAACAATAATGAAAAGTTAAAAAAAAAAAAAAAAAAAAGGTGTAAAATAGAAAATGTAAATAATTTTTCTTTGCACATAAAAATAGAAATGATCATTTTTATTATATCTCATAAAATGTATTATACTGATTTTTATTATATTTCATCAAATATATTATACTAAGTTTATAAAGATAACTACCAATAATTTTCTAGCCTAGTTGTATTGATTTCTTTCATTTGGGGTTTATATCCCGGAGTTGTATTCACTTAGGAAAAAAAAAAAAAACTTACTTCACATCGTTTATAAATTTCAATCACTTTGGTAAACCTCAATTGTTTCATATAGGGATTCTAAATATTCAAAGGTTTCTCATTTTTGTTTAACTTACAACACTTTGATAGTACAAATAAATAATACAATTTGTTACATATAAATCCTATCTTTACCTTTTTTTTTTTTTTTTTTTACTTTCTTTTATTTCTCTTTTAATATATTTCTAGACAATTTATCACTTATTAATAATCACATAAATAATATATGTGACCTTAGAAGTCTATCATATAACAAATTGGTCCACGAAGATAAAAATGACAATGTCATCTTAAGTCTAACACGTATCTCTTAGGAAAATTTAACACATAAAAAAAAAAATGTTAAAATGTTATTCTCTCTACCTCTAAAAAAAATAAAAAATAAAAAAATCGTCACAATTGCCTCTTTGGTTATCTCTAAATGATATTCCATTGATGTCCAAAATCTCAAATAATTTGAATGTTGCCTCACTAATTCTAATATGAGTGTTGGAAAATAATTTATACTTAACACTTACCCCCAAAAAAATATTAAGCAGATAGTTGTCAAGTTATTTAGCATATCCAATTGTGTAAAATAAAAAATGATCAAGTCAAGCTATATTTTATACGTAGTTAGATAGTATCAGAAGTTGTAAAAAAAAAAAAGCATTTTTGGTTGCAAAAATAAAGGACTACATACAACTTAACCAAGCAAAAATACTTTGAATATATCCAATTTTATAAAAATAAAAAGATCAAGTCAAACTAAATTTTATATGTAATTAAATAGTATCAGGAATTGTCAAAAAAAAAAAAAAAATGGAAAGTAAAAAAAACATTTTTGGTTGCAAAAAATAGAGGACTACAACTTAACCAAGCAAAAATACTTCGAATGTAAAATATACATATTGTATATTGCGTAGAGATACTCACTCTAACTATATCCTCCACTCTTTTCAAGACCAACTTAGCTAATGCATCTTTATGTATAAAATATATATATATATATATATATATGATTAGAATCAATTGAGATTGTTAATAGCAATGAGACACGTTTTACTTCACCCTTTAAGATCAATTCATTAAGGTATCTCATGACAAAAAAACATCCTTTTACATAATTATAGCTAGAGTCATATAACTCACGAAAGAATTTCATATAATAATTCAAATGTATATTTTAAAGACATGAGATTCTGCCTCATGCTCCTTTTCAGTTTTCACAAAGTTATATTGTCATACAATGACTATTATCATTGATTTAACTTTTAAAGCAAAAAGGAAACGAAGCTTTTATAACCAAACCACATATATAGTAAAAGTATCATTTTTCAACGTATCTGCAAGTATTAATAGCTATTTAGCATTCAACTTGGAAAAAAACTCAACCTAATTGTAGCAATTTATAATCTAAACAAATCTTTGCTCTTTAAATAAAGAAAATATAATTTTCAAATATGCAATTATCAACATACCAAATACGTAGAAACTTAACCTAAGAAAAGACGAAAATAAAGGTAATACTTTTGTAAATTTTATCTTGTCCAAACTCTTATTTCCACTTAAATATTAAATTTTAAAAAATAATTGTACAATAATAAGTAAATTAGATGTAAACAAAAATAAAATATAATAAAAATTGATACAAACCTGAAGAAGAAACAATACAGTGGGAGAAAGTGAGAAACCAAAAAGTTATAAAAGTGGAATCGAAAGGAAATGAAGACAGAAATAAATTTGGTGATCTTAGGGATTGAACCCAAGCACTCACAAAGGGGAGGGACTTTTTGGAGAGAGGAATGACCATTGAGGCGAATGCTCGAATTGTAATTTAAATGCATATTTGAAATAATATATATTGCATTTTAATAGATTGGGCTAAAATATCTATTTATATATGAATTAATTAATAAGATCATTCAATTTATTAAATATGAGCATTTAATTGGGTAGTGGGTATTTAATTTATTAATGGTGTAGTTTTTATTATGGGGTAGTGGGTATGTAATTTAGTTTATTTAATTCGTGTGCCACCTTAGATGCTACGTGCCAAATAGAAGACGTTGTCTTAGATGCCACGTGGCAGAAAGATGACAACGTCTTCTGTTTTAATTTATATATAGATATAGATATAGATGTGTAGTCCCCTTCTCACATATGGTGTGTCCCATTACATGAATAATGGGTCTCACCAATTAAATTCATGGTAGAACCCACTACTCTGTGAGAGTAAGAACTATGTATTTATTTGTAGTTTGAAACTATTGAATAATTTTCCCATTTCATTAAACCTCAAGGTTGGTGTAATTTTTTTTTTTTTTTATGACATATGACTGTGATTTGACTTAAGTTAGAGTCGTAAATGAACTGAATTGTTGGCTGAAATATATATATATATATATATATATAAAAATTCATTTATGTTCATTTATTTAACAAATAAGTTAAGCTCAAGTCTAAGTTTAATCTTGAATAATAAACAAGCCTTACTCAAACATAATAATATGTTCCTGAACAAGTTTGTGAGAATGAGATTCAATTGAAGTATGTATTATTTTATATGTTTATATGTATGTACTAGCTAGTTATCATAAATCCATGGTTTTAAAAACCAGATCGGGGAGAGAACTGGAAAAGGGAGTGGTTCCCGTATTAGTGGTTTGTCCAGGGTCGGACCGGTAACGTCATAAATAATTTAATTAATAATTTTAAAATTATATAAATAATTAAATAAATACATAAAAATTTGTAACTAATAATATTGGGTTAACAAATATATAGCAAATTTTAAAATACTTTATATGAGTTTCCACATTTTATATTTTGAGGAAAAAAAAAAATCAAAGCTAAGCAAAATGTAACTATGTAACTATGTAAATATGTAACTAAACATGTTTACATTATGAAATAATAATCCTTAAACCAAATAAGTTCTAAATTCTATTACATGCAAACAACAAAGAACAGTAAATGTTCATTTGATAATCAAAATGCAACTATGTCAATATGTAAGTAAACATATTAACATTACAAAATAACGATCCTTAAACTAAATAAGTTTTGAATTCTATGGAACTCAAATTAGATACGGCAAAAGGTGTACAAACATTTTTTGAAGGTCAGATTTTCTGAAGGTCACAGAAAGTATTTCTCAGTTCTTTCCTGATAACTACAAAAAGCAGAAGATGAAAACTTTAAAATCATTAAAATCAAGCTGTCATTGTAAACATTAAACATTAGAGGTGAGCAGCAATAATATATGTTCACTCGAATAGTAACATCATATGCATTAAAGATTAACACCAAAACTTCAACAATTCAAAAACCACATAAAAACAAAGCCTACCATCAAAGTTCTTGCGCGCTTGGCTGCTGAAGAACAAAACAAAAATCGATATAAACTTAAGTTAGTACTTTAGCTAGGATTAAAGATTAAAAATTAAAATGTCACTGCAAATAAACAGTAGCTCCAGGAAAATCAAAATCAAAATGAAAATCACCTAGCTCCAAGAAAGGAAGGTCACCGTGAGGGAAAATAATAAAAAACAGTAGCTCCAGTCACCATGAGAGATCGAGATGCCGGAGGTGAGACCGTGAGTCACCGTGAGAGTGAGAGTGAGAAATCGAGATAGCGTGAGTGAGAGTGAGAGGGATAGAGCGGTGTGAGTGAAAGTCACTGGAGTGAGTGAGAGATGGAGAGAGCGTGACAGAGAGGGAGAGAGCGGCGTGAGGGAAGGGAGTCACCGGTGTGAGTGAGAGTGAGAGGGAAGGGGGAAGCAGCATGAGGGAAGAATCAAAGAAACATGAAACTGAAAGTTAGGTTTAGGATAAGACAAAATAGACCAAAACGGTTTTGAAATTAGTCAAACCGGGCCAAAACCGGTTCAATCGGTCGAACCACTGGTTTCCAGTTTTTTCCCTCTTTTTCTAAATTTTTGGTTTTTTAAAGAATCGGACCAGATAAGTCACGGTCCCCGGTTGAACCGGCCGGTTCGGTCTGGTTTTTAAAACCATGCATAAATCTCAATCTCGAGTATTAGGTTGGCTAACAGTGCATTTGGTGCCATCAACAATGGGTAAAGGTTAGGTGTTGGTTGCAACTGCTTTGAAACGAGCAGATAAATGTAAAGTAAAAACAAGATAAACACAAGGAATTTTACGTGGAAACCCTATATGTTGGGGAGGGAGAAAACCACAGGGCTCAAACCAGTCGAGTATTCCACTATGTATTTAAATATAATTTCAAGAGAGATGTGTTTACAATGGAGAAAATAATAGAAGAGGAAGAAATTTTGAAGCTCTTGGAGGGGTGGAATTCTCACAAATGGAGGAAGAGCTTAATAGGAAAGCTTCTCAGGTAAAAGCTCCCCTCTTTTGGTCTTCATTCTTCACCTTTTATAGCCAAAAGGAGAGAGACGAGTCATTGGAGGAGTACAATGGTGAGAAAATCCAAATATACGTATATCAGACCAATTTGGCTATATGCAAGCCATTACGGATCCCACCAAATGCTAACACTATTTTTTAGTTGTTTCTTCTACATACAGCATGAGCAGATTACCCTAACATTGGCCTGCTCTGCTCCTTGGAACAGTGGAAATACTTTCAAATATCAGACGACTACAATTCTTTTTTCCTTTAGGAAACGTGTATGGTCAAGAAATCGTGATTAAGCAAACTGTCAAGATTGTCTCAACATTAGGGTGCAACCCCCTGTACAATGTATAAATGTTTAAAATATACTTACATAGGTCGAAGATTGAATTGTGTAAGTTTGTAATATGTTTATAAGTTATCAAATTATTATGCGTAACTTATTGAAAATACAAATAGTGTATTTTATACGAAAATTATATGCATGGAGTTGAGTCTAATTTTTATAAGTTAATAAAAGAAAATCATTCTATCTAATTTACTCAAGCAATATAACTTCAATTATAATTTAGTTAATAAGTATTAGCATATATTTGTGAAGGGTTGTTGACACCTCATTTTGCAACCATAATTTTCACTTTTTTACACTTTAGTGAAAAAGGATAAAAGAGTAATTTCCCAAAATCCAAGGATGTTTTATTATTATTATTATTTTTTTTTCTTCTATATACTTTTTTTTATTTTTATTTTTTTTGTTTCTCCCTATGGTTGCCCCATTGAGGGGGTTGCCGTAGCCCCAAGTCTTGTCGGGCTTACCCAGGACCGACCTTGTTAAAAATATAACTATTCAAAGTCATTATTAGTTGTGAAGGGTAGGGTGGGTTGGTAGATAACAAACTACATTTTGTTTTGCTTTAATAATATAACTTACCAAGATAACAAATAGTCAAAATATTCTATTATTTTAGGGTTGGTAGATATATAATTGTGAGTGCTGAGGAGGGTGGGCTGAGTTCTTTGTTTGTGGGGATACATGACAAATCCAATTCATAGCTATCTTTTGCTGCACCTAGTGGGAGACCTTGTGGTTGCCTTTTAGACTCTGTCATAATCATAAAAACATTTATTTTGTTGTGAATTATTGATGTTGCCCATGTGCTAAAGTATATATATTATTAGGTTTGCTTTTGACGTGGAGATTCTATCTTTTGCAAACCATGCTTCTAAGTGTAAATATATATATATATATATATGTAGAAGTGTAATGCTTTAGTTTTGATATAGAGATGAGGCAGAGAGATCAGTGAGATAGGGAATTCTAGAAATTCCTCTCTGGTGTGGATGACCACCTAATAAGAAAGTCCCCATAAGAGTTTCTCTTATTCATTTTATGTTGCTATTCTCTTTTATTTAATATCATATTTATTATTTATTCAATATTTTTCATTATTTTAATTAGGAGAATATATTCAATAACAACTGGGTGTAATACCTAGGTTTTACAGCCACTAATAAAAGCATGCAACGTCACTTTCTTCACCAATAAAACCTCCAATCTGACATGCATGAATAATGATGTTCCCATTAGAATTGAAATCTTTGTATAGGGTTTTTCGGTAAAATAAAAAATAAAAAATAAAAAAGTACTTTAGTGTCAAAATCGGTTTTGGTGAAGGCAATTTCAAATTGAAATCGGATTGAAATTTTCAATTTTTATTTTCCTATTTTGTTAAATGGACAGAGTTTTGCTACAAACTAGTTTGTAGCCAGCTCACTACAACCCACTACGTGTCACCTAATAAGATTATCCATGTGTACTTTAAGTCACATGACCTATTTAATGAGTCATGTGACTTCTTTAAATAATACATGTGGATGGTCTCATAAGCTACCACATAGTGGGTTGTAGCAAACGGGCTACAAACCAGTTTGTAGCCAAACCTTGTCCTTGTTAAATTATGAAAAACTCTCAAACGATTTCCTCAATTGAAATTAGTCTTGGAGGAACCAATTTCACACTAAAATAACTAGTCAAGCTATAATTGAAACTTTTTGTAATTGTTTATCTAGCCCATTTCAATCTTGTAAACAACATATCGATGTGGAACTCAGTAGACGCATACACAATATAGTGATATACATTTATCCAATACAATTAACATAATTCGGGATATCACAAGATGATAATTTTCTCACAAATTCATGCAAAGTAAACAAATAGAATGGAGAACATAGATATATGCAAAATAAATAGATAGAGTACAAAAAAAAATGTACAAGAAAGGTTACTTACTATGTGCGTGTTAGATGTGATGATCTTAAATTAATGGAGAATGAGAAATAATGTTTGTGAAGTGATGAGCATGAAGCAAATATTTCGTGACATGAGAAAAGGAAGAAATTTGTGAAGTGAGTAGAGTAAGAGGAATCATCACCTTGTGCACCTGTGAAAGCTAAAAAAAAAAAAGTCTCAACTTGTGAATGCCGTAATGCATGCTGAAAGATACCATCCAGTGAATTCAGTAGGCAAAACGTTTAGAAAAAGCAGAAGAATTGAAGAGAAATCGATTTTAGTGTAAAATCAGTTCACTAAGGCCGACTTCAGCCAAGTAAATTGGCACCATGTTTTCCATTTAAAAAATAAATAAAAAAAATTGGCCATGGTGATTACAATTAGAAATTGGCTTTGGTTTCCATTTAAGTTGCTTTTTGGAGGGACAAACAGTTACTATAAGAATGTTGGACAGTTGGGTTTGTCTTCAAAATTTCCAATTTGGTCAGTGTAACTTTTCCTAGCTAAGCTTTTCCTCTATTTCAGTTCTTTCTCTTCTCAGCTATTACATTAGAAATTATTCTACTCTTAATCAACATTGAGACAATGGACGTAAATTCCTGAAAGAGGGTAGGATAGTCTTTTTAGGATCCATAAATAGGAGCAAATTGTTTCTCATCAAGGTAGATTACAAAAAAGGAGTCTTTTCTTACATATAAAAACAGGGGAAACAGAGGTTTCTGGACAGCTTTATGTTTGTTTCTGAGTTATATTCATTATCAGAAACCTAAAAACTCAAAATCTTTTCTGCGTTTCACTTCTTTCACTGCAAAACATTGTCTTCATTTCTCTATCAAATCCTAAATCTCAGAACCACTAGAGCATGTAAGCCTTTTTTATTTATAAGTATTCTTCATTACTTTGGTTCTATTTTTGTAAGAATTTGCTATTTGCCTAATTGGGTCCTTTTCATATTTAACATAGATAATTAAAAAATCTTCTTTTAATGAGTGCCAACTTGACAATAATCTTACCATTTAATACAACTAGTCGCAAACATGTGCGATACATAGGAAATATATCTAATCTAATTAATCTAATGTTGTACAATATCAATATAAACAAGAAAACGAATGAAGTCAAGACAATAATTAGAACATTACTTGAGAAAAGCTTCAACTACAAAATTATAAAACCAACGGAACAAAGAACACCAAAAGCCAAAAAATAAAAATATTGAGCATAACAGAAAAACCAAATAAATAAATAAATAAAAGCATGAAACTTGACAAAGCCAATTAGAAACCAAAGGAGAAAGAATGCATCTTTGAGACTCAAACAACAATAGAACTATAGGGACCACAGGGAGACTAAAAAAAATCCTAGCATAGGATTTAAATAGGAAATGGGGGGTACAATTAATTGGGGAGATGAAGAGGTCAGGGAATTCAAGAGGTGAGAGTGATAGAGAGGTAGATGAAAAGGTGAGGTAATTAATTGAGGAGATGAAGAGGTTAAGGAGTTCAAGAGGTGTGTGTGTGTGTGTGAGAGAGAGAGAGAGAGAGAGAGAGAGAGAGAGAGAGAGAGAGATATAAAAAGCTAAGGTGATTAATTAAAGAGAATAAAAAGGCAAGGAGTTAAAAGGGGTGAGAGGTAGATGAAGATGTGAGGTAGAGGAACAGCCATGAGAGAGAGAATTTATTTTTGAATAAAAGTGTGAGAGAGAATTAAATAGAGGGAAGGGGAAGGTGGAAGTGTGTGAGAGTAGCAAATCTAATGTGGCGGTATTTGGGGAAGCCTAAAAATTTTCTCTCAGCTTCAGCTTCTAGTTTATACTAGCGACTTCAATATATCTGGTTGGGACGGTAATAAAGTGTGTATCAATCTCTCACAATGAGATAGTAGCAGGAAGAATCATCAGCAGTATAGGTCTGAGGTGTTATCAGTGACACCCCCCATCTATATTGTTGAGATTTGCACTACTGTAATCCATGGACGACAAATCGCGGTCAGTTGCGTACTAATTGCAATTGGTCATCTATTTTCGGTCCTTGTCAGCTCAATGCTAACCAAGGTACATACTTATGACTTCTGGGTTTTTTATTTTTTAATTAATACAAATTTTGTCATTTCAGGAAAAAGCCCAATGGCGTTGGATGCCATTGGATGCTGGCCATGGGTCCTATTCCAGCCCTCCAATTTTTTATGTTGATAGTATGTCTAGAGACACCAAGGTGCTAGTTATAATGGTAAGTTATCTACTTATCTTTGTAAGGAGGTTTTCTTGTTTTATGTTTGCGTTGTTAATACAAAGCGTTGTGGTACATCTGTTTGGTCAAAAACTATAACTAAAGAAACAGAAAGGCAAAAAAACCTTAAAGCTGCCTCCAACAAGTTCATTGCCCTCTGAACTTCATTAACCTCTTGAAAGCTATTGTAGGTTTGGTGCATACCATTCATCCCCCGTCTACATCTCCCTAATTTTTAAATTCATAGATTTGGTGCAAAGACCATGTGTTTAGTATATGAGTCCTTTTAGGTCCAAACCAAAAGCCATTACTTTATCCACAACTTGGTGTTGGGCCAAGTGGCAACAAGTGAGTGCTTAACAACAAAAGTCTAGATATGTGTTCTTCAACAAAAATTCACAATTTTAACTTATATTCCTATGAATATAAACATATATGGGTAAATTTAAACACTACAAGTAGCAATTCACACTTAATTATTTACTAATATCTATTTAAAACCAAAACAGAAACATATGTTTACACATAACCAAGGATTAGTAAAATATTATATTTATACCTTAAAAACATATAGTAAATTAATTAAATTTATGTTAAGTTGGAAGACATCTTCGTTTTAACAATTATAAACTTTCATACAGGAATGAACATTCACTTTATGATTATTTTTATTGGGAAACCATCAGTTTAATGAAGTTTGTTTGTTTGTTTGTTTTGTTGTTGTTGTTGTTGTTGTTGTTGTTGTTGTATGTTGCAGGAATGATATCTACAGTGTTAGTGAATGCATTAGAGGAATTTGGGAGCCAAAATGATTGGCTCCCAAATGATGTAGCA
>BKZX01033101.1:0-14518 GCA_014362285.1 Fagus crenata
TATGGCGTCATTGATGTGTTACTTGATGTCCACACGCTTGCTTGTTTTACTTCCACTGTTTCTTGCTATTGCCACCAACTGTTTTTCTTCTATGCAGCCACACTGCAATGATGATGAGAGCTCTGCCTTGTTGCAATTCAAAGAAAGCTTTGAAAGGAATGTGAATGCTTGCTCTGATCCTTTCGCTTATCCTAAGTTTGCATCTTGGAAACATGAAGGGGTGGACAAAGATTGCTGCTCCTGGGATGGTGTTGAGTGCAACAATGACACTGGTCATGTGATTGGCCTTGACCTCAGTAATAGCTGTCTCTATGGTTCTTTGGTCTCCAACAGCAGCCTGTTCCACCTTGTTCATCTTCAAAAGCTTAATCTTGCTTTTAACAACTTCAATTTCTACCAGATCCCATCTGGATTCAGCCGGCTTTCAAGGTTGACATATCTCAGCCTCTCTTTTTCATATTTCTCAGGCCAAATTCCATCAAAATTTTCTGAGCTTTCCAAGTTATCATACCTTGACTTGTCATACAATTATATGCTACATCTTGGAAATCTAAAAGGTTTAGTTCAAAACTTAACCAGCCTGCAAGATCTATATCTCAATTACGTTCAGATATCATCTCCAGTGCCTAAAATCTTATCAAATTTATTTTGTTTGACAACACTCCATTTCATTGGTTGCGAGTTGCATGGAGAATTCCCTGTGGGAATTTTTAAGCTTCCAAAGCTAGAGGATCTTAGCATGGGTGGTAATCAAGAGCTCATGGGCTATTTTCCAGAATTCCACTCAAGCAGTCCTCTTAAAATTTTACAACTTTGGGGTACTAGTTTCTCTGGGAAGCTACCGGCTTCAATTGGATACCTTGATTCCTTGAATGAACTATGGATTGGGAGTTGTACTTTCTCGGGTCGCATTCCACCTTCAATGGGTAATCTTACTCAACTCACTACTTTGGAGCTTTCTAATAACTCTTTTATGGGCCAAATACCTCCCTCGTTATCAAACCTTATGTCCTTGAATTATTTCTACTTATCTTACTGTCAGTTATCAGGGTCAATTCCATCTTCATTTGGTAACCTTACACAACTTTTAGTATTAGATCTTTCCAATACCTTTATTAGAAGCTCAAACCCTTCTTCCATGTCCTGGCTTGGGAAGTTGAGCAAACTTACTCTTTTGTCCATTCATGGATACAATTTAACAATGGAGATTCCACCGTCCTTGGAAAATCTAACCCAACTTAGTTTTTTAGGCATGAGCTCTTGTCAATTAACTGGTCAAATCCCTTCTTGGCTTGCCAACTTGACTCAGTTAATTGATTTGCACCTTTCATTTAATAAGTTACAAGGCCAAATTCCAACATCAATGTTTGAACTCGAAATACTTCAAATTCTCAACCTTTACTCAAATAACTTGACTGGCACAGTGAGTCTAGATATGTTTCTCAAGCTCAAATCTTTAACCTCACTACTTCTATCATTGAACAATATATCTTTCCTCACCAAAACCAATATGAATGCCACTCAGAATAAGTTTGATGTTTTAGCATTGGCTTCATGCAACTTGAGGCATTTTCCAGATTTCTTACGCAACCAAGACCAGTTGAAAGGGTTAGACCTATCCAACAACAATATTCATGGCCAAATACCCAAATGGGTGGGGAACATAAGTAAAGATACTTTGATATATGTCAACTTTTCTCAAAATTTTTTAACAGGCTTTGACCAGCATCTGGTCAATTTTCCATGGCCCCAACTACAGATTTTGGACCTTAGTTCCAACAAGCTGCAAGAATTACCCCAAATTCCACCTCCATCCACCTTGATTTATTTGGTCGCAAACAACATGCTGCAAGGAGAAATATCACCATTGATCTGTAATCTTAGTTCTCTTTATTCCCTTGATTTGTCCAATAACCAATTCAGGGGCATTCTTCCTCATTGTTTGGTCAACCTCAGCGGCTCTCTGAACATATTGAATCTTCGAGGCAACAAATTTCATGGCATGATTCCTCAACTATCTACGAAGGGAAGTACATTGAGGATGATCGACTTGAGCCAAAATCAATTTGAGGGGGTTGTACCTAGAGCATTATCAAATTGTAGAATGCTAGAGATTCTAAATCTTGGAAGCAATAAACTCAATGATGTTTTTCCTTCATGGTTGGGAACACTTCTTGAACTAAGGGTACTTATTCTGTGACATAATGGATTCTATGGAGTAGTGGGGAGTCCTACAACTATCTTTGCATCTCCCAAGTTGCGCATTGTTGATCTCTCCGCCAATAAATTTATTGGTAGTTTGCCATTTGAATACTTCCAAAATTTGATGTCTGTGAAGAAAGTTGATGCAAATAACTTCACACATATTCGGGCATTTACAATTATTCCGTTGGCGGGTTTTACAGTGCCTGAAGATTATCCTTACTCAATGACAATCACAAACAAAGGCAAGGAAACAGTGTATCTAAAGATCATAGAAGTCTTCACAGTTATTGATCTTTCAAGGAACGAATTCATTGGACAGATTCCACAATTCATTGGGAATCTAAATGGGTTCCAATTGCTCAACCTTTCCCATAATAATCTCACTGGTCATATTCCATTATCATTAGGAAATTTGACAACATTTGAGTCACTTGACCTTTCTCAAAACAAGCTCTCAGGATGGATATCTTGGCAGCTAACACAACTTACTTTCCTTGAATCCTTTAATGTTTCACATAACCAGCTTACAGGGCCTATACCACATGGTAACCAATTTGATACATTTGACAATAGTTCTTTTGATGGAAATTTAGGATTATGTGGAAATCCATTTGTTACCCAAATATCAACCTAAGAGGGGGGGTGATTTAGGTTGAGGCAAACTTTTTCGATTTAAATGCAGAATTAAAAAAACTATCTTCAAATAGCAAATGTTGATGTAGAAAATGTTTGATCACAATTCAATTGCAATATAGATATGATATGAAATCAAGCACAAGTATATATAAGCAATTAAATATGTAAGAGATAGAGAGAGAGAAAATCAAACACGATGATTGTTATCGAGGTTCGGCTTCCCTGCCTACGTCCCCGCCTCAAGATCACTTCTCGAGGATTCCCAAATTTACTAATTTGACAATCTTCTTTCGGGTGAAAATCAAACCGTTACAAATCTTCCTAACACGGTGAAAAGTAACCACCCAGTGAAAAATCCTTTTCACTACTTAGGATTTATACCAAAACCCACAAATCTTCCTTACACGGTGAAGAGTAACCACCCAGTGAAAAATCATTTTCACTACTTAGGATTTATACCAAAACCCTAACAAAATACTCACAGGTTTCAACAAAGTATTTCTTGTACAAGATAAGGCTCTCTCAAAGAGTAATTGTACACAATATGCTCACTCTAATAGTATATCAAGGATTTGATCAATATGGCTCAAAAAAGTGTTTAGAGGAATTTGATTTTCAATCAAAGATTTTGAATAATATGAAAATATAAGCTTGAGAAAGGATGGATTGATATAAAAGATATTTTTTTTTCTTTCTCTAATTTCTCTTGTATGCTCTGTTGTTACTTTGTTTCTCTCTTCTATTCTCTTTATATATTGTTCAATCAATCGACTAAAGGAAATTTGAATTTGAAAGTTTTTGTTCGTTAGAAAACACAATCATGATTCTATATAATTTTAAATAATAAAGTGCCAATGTCAGAAGATTGTTTTAACCGACCATTTGAAAATGGCAATCAGCCTTTTGAATAATTAGCATGACTTTTTAAAATTCAAATAAACGGTGCCAATGTCAGAAGATTTGTTTGGCTTTGGTGTGGCTTGTATTTGGCCACATGAATGGTGCATCACATGGGATTATTGCCCATGTTTACTTAGTTAACAATTGTGGCTTATATTTGAAAGAAAGAAGGCTTTAACCGACAATTGAAAATGGTAATCAGACTTTTGAATCATTTGCGTGACTTTTTAAACATTCAAATAACATTTTCAAAGAAACGGTGTCAGTGCATGCCAGCTTATATTTATTGCTTTTCTGCACCGAACTTTGCTGCAAGTCTTTGGCAGAGTTTTGATTCTCCAACGGACACAGACTTAATTCAATCAATCAAACCGTCTTTTTTTTTTTTATTTTGAAATCTTTTGAAAAACTTTTCTGCTTTTTGTCAGCACAATTTTCAGCCAAAGATATCCAAATCTGCTAGTAGCTAATTTGTATGACTTTTGGAGATTCATGGGTTATTATCCCATGTGATTCATGCAATTAATTCAAACCACCTAGCTTGTCAATCACCTTTAATAAGCTTGTGCCACTAAGTCAATATTTCCTTATATTTGTCAAGCTTACTTTCAGCAAGGTGTGCATGTATTGCACGTAGATGAAGGCATATGGGATTGTAACTCATATGCTCCTACAATTCTTACATGTCGGCTACCTTAAGAAATTTTTCAGCCGTAATTGATATGTTCGCGTTCACATTGCTGTTTTTGAATTTCAAAAATATCTAGCCATTAATTTTGACTTTGTCAATGTTTTGAAAAACTTTTATGGTATAGAAATTTTTTCATCTGTAATTGATTTCATGGTTGTCTTTAAATATCAATCTAGCCATTAATGTTGACTTTGTCAATATTTTGAAAATCAATTTTAAGTTGTTTTTAAAGCTGAGCCTTAAAGATCAAATCTTAATAAACTTTACAAAACCTAACTCTTACTTCTCATATGTCTCGGAGCATAATCTTTGAGCTTGATTTCTTTGTCTTGAGACTTGATGACTTTGATCTTCAGCAACTTGTCGACTTTGCATTTGCTTGATATTTGAATTGGCCATGTTGGTCCAATTAAATTAATAGTCAATATTATGCTTTAAACATAAATCATTAGTTCATATGAAAATATCATTAATAAATAACTTAAAATCATGGTTATCATCAAAACTACATGAATGTCCTTGGATTAATTAGCCAATTAATAATTATTGAAACCTTGAGGCTAACACCATTGTCAAAGAAATGTGAAAATCCTGAGCCTACACCTCTACCCACTTCAAGCTTTGAAGAAGAGCAAGACTCATGGTTTCATATTGAATTTGATTGGAGAATAATCCTAATGGGATATGGTAGTGGGCTTGTAATTGGAGTGGTTGTTGGAAACATCGTGGCTGAGAAGATAAGAACTTGGAAGAGGCAACATAAAAGGGGAAGGAGTAGAATAACTTTTTTCACAATTTATTGAAGTAATAAGTTGTTAATGGTGGGCAATCACTTGTCCAAAGTGGGGATGTTGATGCGTTACTGGTTTCATCATGTTCTAGTTTTTTGTTGTGAGATTGTGTTTATTCTTAGAGATTTCTTTTTGTATTTTTCCAATTTATTGTGAACTCATGTTTTTGATATAAACTAGAGCATTGTAATATCTATTTTAATAAAGTGAATTAATCGGATTAGTCCTGTGGTTTTTCCCTCTATATTTGAGGGTTTTCCACGTAAATTTGGTGTGTTCTTGATGGTTCCTTTATTTTATTTTATTTTATTTTTTGGTTTTTGTGTGATTTTTATTTTACCATTGCTTTGTTTTATTAAATTTAATTCACATATACATGAAAATTTGGGCATGCTTGTGTGAATTAAATGGAAAATATTTGAAGTACTATGATTAAACTCACAACAACAAATCATTCAATTTGGAAGTCGATGGTGGAGGGTGTCCTTGAAGATTGTAAGGATTTTGCATGACCTAATTTAGGGTGATAATTGTAGGACAAACAATATGATTGACAAAGGGTGAGAGAAGATGCATAAGAAAACAATTAGTTATATTAGATAGTTTATCGATGTAAGCGTGTTTCATCATGTATCTCAAAAGACTAATGCAAACACTTTTTGAGAAAAATGGAAAGATTCTATTAAAGGAAGACTGCTCAAAATAATTTTTTTACAATAGAAAGCTTCTAAATTTGAAGCTCAAGGAGAGAAGTCCATTGTCGGGCACATAAGTGATCTCCAAGACTTGGTTAATTGGTTGGCAAAGTTACAAACATTATTACCTTGAGCTCTTTGTCTAACAGTTAAGATTGAGACTTTGGTAGTGCCACTTGGTAACTCGATTCCAAATGGTGTGCTACAACTTGTGATGGTCAATGACAACTTAAACATATATTCTATTAGTGATGATGCCCCCTGTACTTGGGTCCCTATTAGTAATGATTTTTGTTTTCTTTAATTATCCACATTGGAAGTATAAAATATCATTATGACAAATTTTCTTACTCCTACATTTTCTTTTTACATCTTATATCTTTTTTTTTTTTTAATACTCCATATGTAGAATATGGAGACCACTTGACTTCGGAAGAGATTCACACCATCCCAAAGGAATTGGGTTCATTATAGAATTGTACGTCTATAGTTATAGACCAAACATATGACTGACAAAGGATGAGAGATATGCATAAGAAAACCTTTGGGTATATTATGACAACTCAAAATAAGGTTTTTTGAATAGAAAGGTTCTAAATTTGAAGCTCAAAGAGAGAAGGTGCATTATCAAGCACATAAAGTGATCTCCAAAGACTTGGTTAATTAGTTGGTTACCATACACGAGTATGCCAAGTGTACCACATTACGTCACGATTGTGCGAGTACAAGAACCACATGTCCATAGGTCCACTCTATTCATTTAAAGTGTTGGTGTTTGTGCCACTTTATAAACACACACAAGGTTTTGTATATTTTTCAATGTGAGACAAATCTACAAGTCTTCAACCCTAACTTCTATATCACTATCCAAATAATAAATTTAGACCAACAACATTCAAGCACTATTACTTTGAGCTCTTTGCCCAAAACAATCTAATTTACAATCCTTATAAATAATAATGGCAACCATCAGATCTGGAAATAGTAGTTCTCGCTAACGCCTTACTTGCCATTTTCTTTGTATTCAAAATTCCTTACTTGCATCAAGTTTCTAGCCACTTTTTTCTTCTTCTTTTTTCCATTGTGAAAGATGATAAGGAAATATTCTAGAAGAAATATTCTAGCATTCCTATTATAGTGAAATTTGATTGGCAATCAATTGTCAATTGTCAATTAGCTATTGTCAACCGTATCTCCTAGGCTACTATGGTCTCAAACAAGCTCCCCGTGCTTGGTTTGATCGCTTCAGTTCCTTCCTACTTTACATTGGTTTTTATTGCAGTCTAGCTGACTCTTCTCTTTTTGTCTTTAGGTCCTCCAGTCATACTATCCTTTTGTTGGTTTATATTGATGACATCATTGTCACCCGTGATCAGCCCTCTCATCTGTCCACCCTTATTACAAAACTCAGCTCTGAATTTGCTATGAAAGATCTTGGTCCTCTAAATTACTTTCTAGGTGTCCAGGTTTCTCATTTTGGTGGTGGTCTTTTCCTATCCCAACACAAATATGCCAAAGAAATCCTTGCTAAAGCTTCCATAACTGATTATAAATCTATTGGTACTCCCCTTGCTCAAAAGCACCATCTTCAACTTGAGGGTGGTCCGCTAGTGGCTGCTACCAATTACCGCAGCATTGTGGGTGCTCTCCAGTATCTCACTCTGACTAAACTCGATCTCACTCATGCGGTTAACTTGGTTTGTCAGTTTATGCATCAACCTGGCACTACTCATTTTCAAGCTGTCAAGCGTATTTTACAATATTTACAGGGTACTTTGGACTATGGTATCCAACTTCTCTCTCATTCATCCTGGACTTTGTATGGTTTTTCTGATACTAATTGGGCTGGCTGCCCTGACACTCGCCGCTCCACTACAGGCTATTGTATTTATTTGGGTGCTAATTGTATTTCTTGGGCCTCAAAGAAACAAGTTACGATCTCCCGATCTAGCGCCGAAGCTGAATATCGCGCCATGGCCTCTGCTGCTGTTGAACTCACCTGGCTCACTTATCTTTTGCGTGACCTTGGTCTCTCCTCACACTCCTCACCAGTTCTCTTCTGTGATAACACTAGTGCACTTCATATGACTGTCAATCCCGTGTTTCATGCTCGTACAAAACACATCGAGTTAGACTATCATTTTGTTCATGAGAAAGCCGCTACTGGTGCCCTTACTACATGATATGTTCCTTCTCAATCACAGATTGCTGATCTCTTTACCAAGGTTGTCTCCAAGGATGTTTTTCATCGCTTCCGTAGCAAGCTTGGTGTGCTGCCTCCACCACCCTCCAGCTTGAGGGGGACTGATAAGGAAATATTCTAGAAGAAATATTCTAGCATTCCTATTATAGTGAAATTTGATTGGCAATCAATTGTCAACTAGTCGCAAACCCGTGCAATGCACGGAAAAAGCCTTTGAAAATATGATCTATATATATATATTATACTGTTGGTATAGTGGCAATAACCTATATATATAGTGCAAGGTTGTGGGAAAAATGTATAAAGCAAGTCAGATGAATTAGTGCAAGGTTGTGTGTAAAATGTATAAAGAAAGTCAGTGCAATTCATCTTTGATGATGCAAAGAAAGCTCGTGTATAATTCATTAATAGTATAATACAACTACCAGTTGATAATAGAATAGTGTGAGAAGCCATTTTGAAATAAAGAAATTATCATAATTTAGTCTTAAATGATGCTATGAGAATCAAACATATTTGATAGAAGGAATCCAAATTCATTAATCACTATACATGACACTACAATACATCAATATTGTCTCCAATGACGAAGAAGGCAAAAAGGTCACTTTCAATTGATATAAACAAATTTACAACTCTGTTGAACTTGTCTTACTTGTTTTATAAATAAAGCATAACAATCAACTCCTTCGAATAGAAAGAGCATCTCAATCTCCTTAGGTTTCTCCTGCATCACCAAATTTGACAAAGTGAAGCAAACTACTATATCAAAAATTCAATGTTGCATTACACACCCTGAGACAAACTTTGAACTCTAAAGCTAAATCTAAGGCCAAAAGTCAAATCAAAGGGAAACATGGTGGAGAACTTCAAATTATCAATAAAAATTGCTGTTTAAAATAATATTGCATAGATATAGCCGGGAAAAAAGGAAGAAAGAAAACCATATAATTCCTCATGTTATTGAGGAACTATTCCAGCAAAAGAAATATTCACATCTACACCATTAATAATCGGCAAACCACATGAAAAATATTTATTTCTTTTGGAAAAAATACAAATACTAAAAAAAAAAAAAAAAAAAAAAAAAAAAAAGACTAAAATGAAAGCAATAGAAGAATCCCAATATGCAATCATCGTTTTTTTCAGAAAAATATGCGGATTCAACGTCGTACTTGGATGAGTTACAATATTATATGCACCTGCCAAAATCATGTTTTCATACTTAAACATACACTAAAGCTTTGTTGTTTTGTTGATGAACCAATTGTCCCCATTTTAACTTCAAATAAATGGAGGTAACTTCTTATTTGTTGTATGAAACAAATATTTATGCCATGCATTATATTCACAAATGTAGAATAGAAGTTAGGAAGGACAAACCAAAATAAAAGAACAGATGAAGTGAAAGAAACAACAAACTTATAACTAAAGAATATCAGTCTTTGGAAGCCCTTTTTCATATGATGGAGGCCCAACCTTAGCATCTACAATCACTTGTTGAACTGAACTTGATACCAACTACCATCAGTTAGAAAAATTGTAAGTGAAAACTCAACAACAAAGCTTCAATAGGATAAAAAAAAAATATGCAGATAGATGTCAATGAATAGTGTCATACGGAAAACAAAAAAGGTTAGCAAGATTAATGAAATATGTCAATAAAAAAAAGAAGGTAAAATAAGAGGAAAACATGATTTTTTTTTTTTTTTTTTTATAGAGAGAATTAAATAAATTTCTAGGAAATACCTTCAAAGTATCATCATCAATGGTACTAGTAGGAATGCTTTCATCATGAAACTTGTGAAGATTAATCTAAATGAAAAACAAAAAGCAAAAAGCAGTCACACAACCTTTCCGTGCAATGCACGGACTATTGTCTAGTTCATTTTAAATTAAGCTACCTCAACACTAGCAAAAGTGAACGAACTCATTAAACAAATTCATCCAATCTACCAAAAATAAAAATAAAAATTGAATAACACTATTCAATTATATATATGTGCATTGCATGGATTATTGACTAGTAATAATAATAACCCAGTCCAACCAACTTATTACTTCTGTTGTCAAAATCCCAATTTGAATCTTAGAATCTTATGATTCACATGAAAACGATTTAAATCTCAGCTAAATCTCTCAGGTGGTAGAATCTTTATAGAATCCCAATTTGAATCTTAGAATATGTAAAATCCCCTTTCTATTTCGATTCTATATGATTCTACTGCATAAAGCTTATTATGATTTTTTTTGTGTTTTTTTTTTTCTTTTTCTTTTTTTTGATGTATGCGGGCATATACAATTATGACTTCACATGTATGCGGACATATACAATTACTCCATTGGCAGATTTTCTCATATTATTATATTTCCCTTATTTGATGACAATAATAAATAAAGGGAAGGAAACAATATATCCAAAGATCATAGAAGTGTTTATTGGTGATCTAAATGGTCCCAATTGCTCAACTTTTCCAATAATAACCTCAGTGGTCATATCCCATTATCATTAAGAAACTTGACAAGGTTGGAGTCGCTTGACCTTTCTCAAAACAAGCTCTCAGGACGGATACCTTGACAACTAACCCAACTTACTAACCTTGAATCCTTTAATATTTCACGTAACCAATTTATAGGGCCTATACCACATGGTAAACAGTTTGATACATTTGAGGATAGTTCGTTTGATGGAAATTCACGATTCTGTGGAAGTCCATTGTCAAATAAATGTGAAAATCCTAAGCCTTCACCTCTATCCACTTCAAGCATTGAAGAAGATCAAGACCCATGGTTTCACATGGAATTTGATTGGAGAATAATCCTGATGGGATATGGTAATGGGCTTGTAATTGGAGTGGTTGTTGGAAACATTGTGATTGAGAAGAAGCGACATTGGTTTGTAAGAACTAGGAAAAGGCAACATAAAAGGTGAAGGAGAAACGAAGGCATCCAAGCATAATTGAATTTGTCAAGTTGTGCTTCACCTTTCATTTTTCTTAATTTTTCATGTTTTCTCTGTTCTTGTTGTAAAGAGGTTGTCTGTATCCCATCCCCACCCTCCCTCTTAGACATATTTCTATTTAAAACCAATTAAAATGTTTTCCAAGCACAAGTATTAGAAAAATAAATTTCATGCACGAAGATCAATTTCACAAAATTCGGCCAGCCATGCAAAACACAAACTTCATAGCCAACATATAGTGTATGTGTGGCCACCAAGGATCCAAGAGTATAAATAGCCCATTTTATAGATAGTTCATAGTTGTCAAAGTTCTCAAACAGTCCCAACTTCCAACTTCCAAGGAACCCCCAAACAAGTTCAGAAATTCTCTAGGAGTATAAGGTAAGTGCTTTGAACGTAATAGAGTAGAACCAATAGGAAAGTAATCAAAAGCATCGTGGCTTAACAAGGTTTGTAACTTGAACTTGATATTGAAATAAGCTAAAGAGTAAATATAAACCTCACGCTTCATGTATAATAAACACCACAACCATTTTTAAGTAATTAAGTCATAAGTATCATTTTTTTTTTTTTCCTTAAAAAAATTGAGTTGGTTCTCTATGCTTTTCCCCCCAGGATGTAGGCAGCCAATGAGGCAGTATGTCAAGATTATGTCAGCTAATTTTGATAGATTCTGGCATTTGGGGCTATTATGGAGTGAGGAGGCAGAAGCTAGATCTTGGTGGAAATGAAGATGTAGATATGTTATTGGGGTTTCGAGAATTTAGTGATATATCTTGGTAGTTTGGCTCCTTGTAGAGTGAGGGTAAATGAGTTCTGGTGCTTGCAATTTGTTTTGACTCATTTAACACTAAAATATGTGGGCTGTGTTTGACCTATGATCTCGTTTGAAAATTTATGTTATAACATTGCTATTAAAATCATTCATGAATAGAAGATACATTCTCTTTGTTTTCGAAAATCTTCAGCTTGCTATTTTTTCTATTTTGTTGTGTAGATTTTTTCTTTTCTTTTTTCTTTCATCATCTTTAATTATTTTTTATTTGATTGAAAAAAAAAAAAAAAAAAAAAAAAAAAAAAAAAAAAAAAAAAAAAAACAGGTGATAGCAACAAGGAAAAAAAAAATTTTTTTTATAGGATAAATATTTTTTGCGTCAACAAAATGTTGACGCAAAAGATGTTATATAGGTTTTTGATGTCAATAATTTGTTGACGCAAAAAATGTTATATAGGTTTTTGACATCAACAAAATGTTGACGCAAAAAAATGTTATATAGGTTTTTGCATCAACAAAATGTTGACGCAAAAAATGCATTATAGGTTTTTGACGTCAACAAAATGTTGACGCAAAAAGACATTAGTTGCTGCAAAAAGGATTTACTTTTCACGTCAACTCTTTGTTGAAGTCAAGATTTTAAGTGACACGATTTATTGCATCACTATGCGTCAACCAAAAGATTGACGCAAATAATATTTTTTGCGGCAACTTTTTATTTTTAACGTCAACAAAAGATGACGTGAAAAATCATTTTTCTTGTAGTGCTATTTTGTTATTTCACGGTTATGATTTTATTTTTTGGATTTATCGGTATACAGGCTGTCATAACATTTTAAATTTTAAATGACAGGATAGTTTATACACTTTTAGATTTGTAAAATTTAATCTCAACCATAAAATATATATATCTATTTCAAATGGAGATAATCATTTTCCCAAACTTTGAACCTTGGCATGCTATGGGCTCCTACAAATGCAAAGAATAGAAACATGATTATTGGAGAATAACGTGGCAAGAACTTGGCCATATGAAGGTAATATTCAATTTGAACTATGTTTTGCCGAAGATTGTGGAAGTTGTGATTTGCACTTGAAATTAGTTATATGGATTTGAAGGTAATATTTAATATATTTATAGAATAGTCATAGTTATAAATCATTAATTTTCTATTGACTTGTTTTCATGGTAAAAGTTATATTAAAATTTGGTATTGTAGATGAAATTACTAACAAAATTACTTGCCACCTTGAGGTGTAATTGTCACCCTTGAATATTTCCACTACTGAATCTATTACTAACATTAAGTAAATTGAGATACATATCATATTAATTCTTTACTTATTTTTCATCACTTAACATGTTATGTTTTATTCTTAAAACTTTATATATTAGTTATATCTTTGTTGGTAGTTTAATTTTATTTCATATTTTACATGCGATAGGTATATTTGAGGAGGTTCATAACTTCATATGGTCTAGAATTACATCTAGTCTTTTTTTTTTTTGTTCTTTTTTGGTGATAATAATATTAGTGAACATTGACCAGCATAAATTAAAGAATTTATGTATTATTTAACTTTTATTTTTAGATGAATGCATTATTTAACTTATACTTTTTTTAATTTTTTTTTATTAAATGAAAAACAAAGAAAAATATGATCACCTTTATTTATTTATTTATATAATATTATTTTTAGGCATGTTAAAAAATACAGGTTATACTAGGTTGACTCGACCCGAAAATATACTGGGTAAGGGTGATAGGGTTTGTAACCCTTTTAGGATGAAACGTTTTTTACCTGAACCCAATCGACTCAATCCATTTGTCATGTCTATGTTTTTAGAATGACAAACTTAAGTTAGCTAATTTCCATGGGCTCTCTTTCGATATTAATGATCTTGACAAACTACTTACGTTAGATGATTTCAAACGTAAACTTAAGTTTACGGATTTCAACCGTCTCTCTTTTGATATTATTGCTCTCCAAGTCCATTAAATGTGAGCTTACAACATAGAACAAGATTTTTTTCTATTTCACGATAAGATTTTATGTCTTAAATCTAACTATGTACAACAAACTGAGCAAAGTACCATGATATGTGACACTCTATATACTTTTATATTTATAATATATAATCTAAACTATTAAATGGGGATAAATCATTTTCCAACAAATATTATGGCCCTCTAGAGTGCCTAGACTTTCCACACAAATAAAAAGTGGATCATCCAACCTGGGAAGAAGAAAGATTGATAGTAAAATTTGTGGCATTGGCGCGCCAACAGACTAATAAATAGAGAACCAAAAACTTCATCCCCAAGTGCGCCCACAAAGACCATTGTCACGTCTAAGTTTGTAGCAGGATGAACTTCAATTGGTTGATTTCCATAGTCTCTCTTTCAATATTAATGTTTGTGATAAACTTAAGCTAGATGATTTCAACCGCAAACTTAAATTTCAACCATATCTCTTTTGATATTAATACTTTCCAAGTCCATTTTAATATTAATGTTTGTGATAAACTTAAGTTAGATGATTTCAACCGCAAACTTAAATTTCAACCATATCTCTCTTGATATTAATACTCTCCAAGTCCATTTTAATATTAATGTTTGTGATAAACTTAAGTTAGATGATTTCAACCGCAAACTTAA
>BKZX01033101.1:14528-28154 GCA_014362285.1 Fagus crenata
AAACTTAAGTTAGATGATTTCAACCGCAAACTTAACTTTCAACCATATCTCCTTTGATATTAATACTCTCCAAGTCCATTTTAATATTAATGTTTGTGATAAGCTTAAGTTAGATGATTTCAACCGCAAACTTAAGTTTGCGGATTTCAACCATATCTCTTTTGATATTAATACTCTTTAAGTCCATTAAACATGAGCTTACAAACATAAAATAAGATTTTTTTATTTTTTTTTCCCATTTCAATGAAAATAAAGAGAGTCCATTTCAATTATGAGATTTTATTTCTTAGATTTAACAACGTACAACAATTAACCACGTGAATGAACCACATGAATAAAAAATGGGTCATCCAACTTGGGAAGAAGACACACTGATAATTAAATTTGGGCCCATTAGGCATTTTGACTAGTAGTGCAGCCCCCTCCCCTTGATCCCCACCCCTAAAGGGCATGGATTTGAGCTCCAACTTATACAAATTAGTGTAGAGTGTGTGTGTGTGTTCTATCATCAATTAAAAAAAAAAAAAAAAACAGATAATTAAATTTTTGGTATTGGGCTATTTGCACCTTCCATGCCGACAGACTAATAAGCTGAGAACCAAAAACTCAATCCAGAGTGGGCCCACAAAGACCATTATACGGAATTGACAAGAGAAACATCATGTTTCAAACATGAATGCACAAAAACTGAAATTTGCCACCGTAGGAGACAATTATAGTTATGCGAGAATGTAATTCTCACGAACTAAAATTGCTGAAAGAACCTTGATAACATAATGTAATAAATTGAAACAATGACAAAATTATATATATATAGTTTTTTTTTTTTAACCAATCCTAAGAGAAAATTCACCTGTAAATTGGTTTTGAATGAGAAAACATTTATGTTAGCCTTTTTAAACTCCTATAAAACAGTTGGTTACTAATTAGTTATTTGATACCATTTCACCACAAAATGTTCATTACTAGAATACAATTAAGTTTATAGTTTTCTTTGTTTAGCATTTATTCTCAACGAAATAGGATAAAACATAAAATAAACCCAATGTGGATTGCATTAAATCATCAAGCAAAGACATTTTCATGTGAAAATAACAATAAAGACTTAAAGTGATTCCATTTGGATTGTTAAACACCAAATATGTTTGGTTGAATAGAAGCTAAAATCGGGTATTGCAAAGTCGTTTATCATAATTATACTCCAAAGATCCAATTATCCCAAGTTTGGTACTAGCATCTAATTATTTCAATTCACACTACAAGAAAAATCACTTTTAACGTCAACCTTTGTTGACGCTAAAACAAAAAAGTTGCCGCAAAAACCATTTTATGCGTCAACCTTTTGGTTGACGCATAGTGATGTAATAAATCGTGTCGCTTAAAATCTTCACGTCAACAAAGAGTTGACATTAAAAATAAAACCTTTTAACGGCAACTAATATCTTTTCACGTCAACAAAATATTGACACCAAAGACCTATAACATCTTTTTGCGTCAATAGTTTGTTGATGCCAAAAACTATATAACATTTTTTTGCGTCAACAATTTGTTGACGCCAAAAACTATATTACATCTTATTGCGTCAACATTTTGTTGACGCCAAAGACCTTGTTGACGCAAAAAAAAAAAAAATTACCCTAAAAAAAATTAAATGAAATTAATTCTCCTAATAATTACTGCAATATCAAATAGGCATACATCCAACTTCACTTTAAAATTAAAATTCTTTGTACTTACACAATATTTTTATTTTATTTTTATTATTATTAAAATAGTAGACACCTACACAATATTCAATAGTTACATTTGGATATTCAATTATCCAAGGATAGTCACTAACCCTTACTTTCCAAAAAAAAAAAATATTCCTACACAAAAACCCTTGTCTCCAGCTACAATTGCCAATTTCTGGTCACCTCCTCAAAGCTCTCTATCAAAGCTTACTCATCCTTAGATCTCGTGTGTAGGTAGACGTTTTGTCGTTCACTATTTCTAGTCTATTTGAATATTGTAGATTAGACATTTTGCCACGCACTTGAGCAGACTTTGAGGAAGAGGCATAATATGATATCATAGCAATAGCTTGATTTAAATCAGCCTGAAGAAATTAAGATATAGAAAAGTATCATTTAGTCACATTTAATAAACCTTCAATGCAAAACTATTATAACATTAAACTTAATCATCAATTGACCTCTTGTGATACTAAAATATCATCTCAAAAGTGCATAGCAGCCAAAATCAAATTAATCTATAAAAGTTAAAAGTAAAAAATTTAAGAAAAAGAAATCACATCCACACTATGATCTGCCACTTCTCTAAAAAGTGATAATCAACCTAACACATACATGTAGATCAGCCTCATTAACAAAAACTTGTGGGTTTTGACGTATAAAACTTGTGGGTTTTTTTGTTCCAAAAAAAAAAAGAAAAAGAAAGAAAGACAGTTGATTGGATGCTATGGAATAGGGAATCATAACTACACAGATAGACATACAGATGAATCACACATTGGGAAACAAGGCATGGACATGATAAGAACAGAACAATAAAGCAATATGTATTTTAACTTGTTTCTTTGGCCTTCTCCTCATTTTAATTCCACTCTTCCACATAGAATCAACAGTGGGCTTCCTTGTTCACAGTGAGGACTGAATTAAAATGACAATAAATACCATAGATGTGTAAATGACATGACAAATTATATTCATAATGAATACAGGAAGAACAAGGATTTTAACCACATGAATCCCCTTCTTTGCCAAACAAGGACATTAGTGACTCAAGATATACCACATCTACCACTGAATAATAACTAATAACATAAAAATCATTAACTCACATAGCTTTTGGGTTTGAAATATCCAAAAAGTCCTTTGTGTGCGGTTGCAATTTGACATATGTTCCCTTTGGAAGAGTCACATTTTTCAATCTCACAATATCCCCCCTCTTGTAAGAGCATATTCTCCATCATCTAATAGAAAGAATACAAAAGGAAAAGGCATAAATTAAATGACCAGAAGACATCTCATACAGAAAATTGCAGTACTAGTTCCAAGCGAAAAAAAAAAAAGGGAATGCCTACCCAATAAGGCATATAGATCATGCCTTCTTCAGATGGCCCATTGCCAAGGGTTACTTGGGTAAGAACTACCAAGATTGACATTCAAAACTAGACCATATACCACAGAAGATCAGAACACGATAAGGATGGAGGAACAAGCACATATTGCAATGATATCTTTTTTTTCATAACTTAAGGCAAATCAATTGCAATCTTATTGTGTGTCCTAGATAGGCACTAAAATTTCTGGCCAATATAGTACACCCTAATAACTTCAAGCTAATTGTCTCTTTCATTAAGAACAATAACAAGAATTTCACTAGGGTCACTAACCAAACCAGACTCTATGTACATTAACAAACTCATATTAGATAAATAAATTTTATGCAACAATATAACAGGCCTATAAAGTGTTTCACATACATGCTCAACCATGAGCAAATGGCTTCTCATATGGTTAGGATTTTGCTAGTAGTTGTATCAAAGAGCACAAATAACCCTCGCACTAGAAGAGAATAGAATTAAAAATAATTCCACACCCATCAAAATCTTATGGTCCTTCTTTCGAAATAAATCGTCTCATTAAGACTGATGGATTTCAAGTTTAGAAAGGCAATAAATCTTTATAAAAATCTTATAAGATTCCAGATATTTACCCATTTCCAGAGAAGTCAAAACGGAAGGCGCTGATTCCTTCATTTTCCAATGAAACAGCAAGGTTCACCATACTACTATATTCCTGAAGGAAGCCCAAGATACAATGAATGCCTATATATGAATAAAATTTATACATATTTACATAATTACATCCAACAATAGAATAACAAACCATAAAACGTGATTGATTTTTTTGGAAAACATTAACTATGAGAGTGCTTAATCAAACTGGAAGGAGGAACAGCTACAGAAAAAAAGAAAAAAAAAACACTTAGCATATTAGAAACACCAACCTTTGTACATTGAGCACCGTGGCATAATATTACAATCTCCAAAGATCCAGTTTCATGTAAAATGCCCACAAGTTTTTCACCATATTTGTTCGGTATTATGACTTTCTGTTGAACCACTGAAACAATGTAATTCACAAATCAGTAATAATTTATATGACATATGTAGAGAAAAACAACATGCTATAATGGTTATCATCTTAGTCCTTAGAATGACCTTTCCAAAGTTGCAAAGTACGTAAAAACTAGTGTTCAAAGATAATCTTAATTCTTTGAAAGCTTAAAGAGCACAATTTCCCAAGTCAAAAAACATTGAAGCTTTCCTCTCATACCCCAGAACAAGACTTAGAAACAAACCAAATTTGAGCTAAACATGACCAACTAAGAAACCAACTTGAACACTAAAATTAATCATCACTTTTTTGAGGATATGATCAGTGAAAGGATGAATTTTGTTACCAGGGTTTTGTGCAGCTTGGGCCATCTTCAAGGTTCTTGTACAAGGGTTTTGTGCAACTTGGGCCATCTTCACATTTAGAAAATAGACTAGAATACAAATCGGAACACATGTGCAGACACACAAACATAATCAATGACATAAGGCTCATAAGAAATTTTCAGTATCACTTCAATCAATAAAATTTAATGCAAAACATCTTCATTAAAGTATATCGTAGTAAGAGACAGAACCGCATCAGTAAGCATAGGATGACAGATTCAAAATAATGGCAATGAGTTTACAGATTTAAGATCCATGGCAAATAAACCTCTCAATGAACGATAAAAAGCAAGTTAAATGATAAGCAGTTCAACCAGAAATAGTGAACAGAATGAAATGCCAGGTCAAAATAGAAATTGGATGTTAACTTAGGATAAAAAAAAAAAAAAATTATAAATAAATTAAGATGAAAATTACGAATAGGAATTGGATGTAGTGTATTCCAAGTTCTAGTCATGCAAGGTTGGACTACATTAACAATAATTTGCACTTAAAAATGTTAACCAATATCAGATTTAATATCCTAGAAATTATGGAGACGATTTGACTAGTAAAGAGATACCTACCCAATGACTAAATGACAAGGGATTGTGTCCATTCATTGTAGGCCACTTCTAATTAATTCACTATTGAAATTATCGAAAAACTTAAGTTGATTGATTTCAACAGTCTCTCTTTCTAATATTAATGCTCTGGACGTGTGCATTCCAAGTTGAAAATAGACATGATTATCAAAAAAAAAAAGAAAAAAAAAAGAGTCGAATATACGCATGCCCTTACGTATCCATTTTGATAGATCAAGGCTTCAATTCATGTCTATATAAGCAATGTAGTTCATCCAATCTACCAAAGCAAAAAAAAAAAAAAAAATTTGAATAACTTCCTTTTCGACTCAATAAAGTTCTAAGTGTTAGGAAAAAAATGGTAAAGCAATTCATCTATTATGATGGTGCCAATTAACTCTAGCTTAACAAGCACCCTGCTTATAAGTTCTAAGTAGAATGTAAGATTTTATCAAAAAAAAAAAGAAAAGGTAGAATGTAAGATTGTGGATTCCAGACTCATTAAATGCTTGTATAATATACCTATCAAAAATAGGAAATGCATTTATTATGATAACAATAACATTCAGAAAAATATTCTAATGACAACATGATCATCTTAAAAGCACAAATGATCATTACAACAATTAATTTAGAATTTTTATTTTTATTTTTCAGCACTCTCTATGTTAATGGTTTGAAGTTTTAAGACAGAATTTTTATATCTTTCTTAAAAAAAAAAAAAAAAAAAAAAAAAAAAAAAAAAAAAACCTTAGAAAAACTATAATTCAATTATTGATCAATAATTATAAGAAAGAATCAATCATTATAATTAAAGAAGAATCATTTGACACTTTTAAAATCTAAGATCATTATAAAAAACGAAGAATCATTTTGATACTTTTAAAATTACCTTAGATTGACAATAATATAACATTGATAAATAAATAATAAGAAGAAAAAGAAAAAGAAAAACAGAGAGAGCCTCTAGCACTCGCTTTGATATTTATGCTCTTGACATGTCCATTTCAAAGTTAATGAAACATGGGCCTACAAACATTGCTGTGCTCTAGGGTTTGCCTAGACTACCCACATGAAAACAAGTCATAGTCATCCAACTTGGAATGTTATTAGAGGAATGATATTTATGGTCTTGACATATCTAATAAAACCTACAAACATCATTATCTAACATTCCCTTAATATGATTCCATGATTCAAAAATTATAGGAATGTTACATTACAGTATAATCTAAGTTCAAGTGAACCAAATGCCTAAAAAGTAAGTTTGTATGCACCAAAAAATTAAGAGAAAATTTCACACCCTTCCAAACTCAAAAAATAAAAATAAAAATTCAAACTGTACCCTTTTTGTTTGTGCCTTATAATTTCTGCGGAATTTTCGATGTGCCTAGCAGAATTGAAAGAAGAAAGACTGATATTGCCCCCTTTCATGCCAACACACTAGTGGGCCCACAAAGACCATTATGCCGAATTGACAGATAAAATGGAAGGACAAAAATCAAAGGATAAATTACATTACACTACAATAATTCTAACAATAAATTTCAAACTTGAGTCGAAATAATAATTTCATTCTTCAGGTTTGTAAATAAAATTGTTATGGGTCTTTCCGTTATTAATCGTAATATAATATTTCGTTTTTAAAATATTTTGTTTTTTTAGGAAAAAAGAAAAACTATCTCTCTCCTTTGATTAGAGATTTGGTAAACAAAATATTTTAAAAAATTTAATATTCTATTCAGGTTAGTAATAGATTAACCTATGACAATATTATGTTAAGCTTAAAATGTGAGATTGTCATTTCTGCTCAAATTTGGGGTTTATTGTAGTTATGCAATACCTCAAAGGAGATTAGTGTAATTCACCCAAAAATTGAAATTTGGATACATATATAGAAGACAATCATGATTATGCTAAATTGTTATCACGAACACGAATCACTGAAAAATCAAGCACGAAAAAACCTCTAATAACATAATATAATAAATTGAAAATAATGAAAAAACTTAATGATATATTTTTAGCAATGTTCTTTTAGCCAACCGTAAGAGAAAATTCACTTGTAAGTTGATTTTGAATAAGAAGATGTTTCTAATTTATGCCTTAAACGTAAAACCTTGATAAAAATACTACAATTTTATTTTAAAAAAATTAGACTAGAAATCACTCAATAAAACAGTTCGTTAGTATTAGTTATTTGATACCTTTTCACCACACATGTTCATTTCTAGAAGTAGAACCCTACTAAGTTTATGGTTTTCTTTGTTTATCATTTTGATATGAAATTATGGAGACAACTTGACTTGTAGAAAGATACCCAGTGTTGACGTGACAAGGGATCCATTCTAGGCCACTCTAATTACAGCCTGTATACGCATGCCCTTACGTATGCATTTTGATGGATCAATGCTTCAATTCGTGTCTATATAATAAGTAATCTAGTTTCACTTCCTTGCATAATTAAGAGTGCCAAGTCTTTAGCTCTTAAAGATACATTATTATGGCGTCATTCTTGTGTTACTTGATGTCCATACGCTTACTTTTCTTACTTCCACTGTTTCATGCTATTGCCACTGACTGTTTTGCTTCTATGCAGCCACTCTGCCACGATGATGAGAGCTCTGCCTTGTTGCAATTCAAAGAAAGTTTTATCATGGACAAGAATGCTTGTATTGATCCTTCTGGTTATCCTAAGATTGCATCTTGGAAACTAGAAGGGATGGACAGAGATTGCTGCTCCTGGGATGGCGTTGAGTGTGACAGCGACACTGGTCATGTGATTGGCCTTGACGTTAGTAATGGTTGTCTCTATGGTTCTATGGTCTCCAACAGCAGTCTTTTCCGCCTTGTTCATCTTCAAAGGCTTAATCTTGCTTACAACAACTTCAATTTCTCTCAGATCCCATCTGGATTCAGCCAGCTTTCAAGTTTGACATATCTCAACCTCTCCAATTCATCTTTTTCAGGCCAAATTCCACCAAAAATTTCAAAGCTTTCCAAATTATCATCCATTGATCTGTCATACAACTTTATGCTACATCTCAGAAGCCTAAATGGTTTAGTTCAAAACTTAACCAGCCTGAAAGTTCTACGTCTCAGTTACGTTCAGATATCATCTCCAGTGCCTGAAATCTTGTCAAATTTATCTTGTTTGACAATACTGCGTTTGAGTGTTTGCGGATTGCATGGAGAATTCCCTGTTGGCATTTTTAAGTTGCCAAAGCTACGAGAACTTAAGGTGGGTGACAATCCAGATCTCATGGGCTATTTACCTCAATTCGACTCAAGCAGCCCACTTGAAATTTTACGGCTCTATGGTACTAGTTTTTCAGGAAAACTACCGGCTTCGATTGGGAACCTTGATTCCTTGAAAGAGCTGAACATTCAGAACTGTAATTTCTCAGGTCGCATTCCACCTTCTATTGGTAACCTTACTCAACTCACTACTTTGGATCTTTCAAATAACTCTTTTATGGGCCAAATACCCTCCTTATCAAACCTTATTTCACTGAGTTCTTTGAACCTATCTTGTTGTCAGTTATCAGGGTCAATTCCATCTTCATTTGGTAACCTTACACAACTTACATATCTAGATCTTTCCGAAAATTACTTTATTAGAAACTCAAACCCTTGTTCCTTGTCCTGGCTTGGGAAGTTGAGCAAACTTACAAGTTTGCACTTACATGGAATCAATTTAACAATGGTGATCCCATCATCCTTGGCAAATCTAACCCAACTTAGTTATTTGAGCTTGAGTTCTAATCAATTAACTGGTCAAATCCCTTCTTGGCTTTCCAACCTGACCCAGTTAACTATTTTGCACCTTTCATTTAATGAATTACAAGGTCCAATTCCAATCTCAATTTTTGACCTCGAAAAACTTGAAATTCTCAACTTTTACTCAAACAACTTGAGTGGCATAGTGACTCAAGACATGTTTTTTAAGCTCAAAAATTTAACCTCACTACTTCTATCAATGAACAATTTATCGTTCCTCACCAAATCCAATTACAATGCTAGTGAGAATAAGTTTAAGGTTTTAGGATTGGCTTCGTGCAACTTGAGCCATTTCCCAGATTTCTTACGCAACCAAGACCAGTTGAAATGGCTAGACCTATCATACAACAATATTCATGGCCAAATACCCAAATGGGTGTGGAACACAAGTAAAGAAACTTTGATGTTCGTGAACTTTTCCCACAACTTTTTGACAGGCTTTGATCAACATTTGTTCAATTATCCATGGCCTCAGCTACAAATTTTGGACCTTAGGTCCAACAAGCTACAAGCATTACCCCTAATTCCACCGCCATCCACCATGGTTTATTTGGTTGCAGACAACATGCTACAAGGAGAAATTTCACCATTGATTTGTAACCTTAGTTCTCTTTATTCCCTTGATTTGTCCAATAACAAATTCAGGGGCATACTTCCTCATTGTTTGAGCAACTTTAGCAGCTCTCTGAGCGTATTGAATCTTCAAGGCAACAATTTTCATGGCATGATTCCTCAACTATGTGCAAAGGGAAGTAGAATGAAGATGATTGACTTAAGCCAAAATCAATTTGAAGGGATTCTACCAAGATCATTATCAAATTGCAGAATGCTAGAGATTCTAAATCTTGGAAGCAATCGGCTCATTGATGTTTTTCCTTCTTGGTTGGAAATACTTCCTGAACTAAGGATACTTATTCTACGACAGAATGGATTCTATGGTATAATAGGGAATCCTACAGCCATCTTTTCATCTCCCAAGTTGCGTATTGTTGATCTCTCGGCCAATGAATTTATGGGTAAGTTGCCATTTGAATACTTCCGAAATTGGAAGAGTATAAAGAATGTTGATGCAAATGACTTCACATATATGCGGGCATATACAAGTATTCATTCGGCGGGTTATACCATATACTTATATTACCCTTATTCGATGAAAATAGTAAACAAAGGCAGGGAAATGGTATATCAAAAGATCATAGAAGTCTTTACAGTTATTGATCTTTCAAGCAACAAATTCAATGGAAATATTCCAGAATTTATTGGTGATCTAAATGGGTTCCAATTGCTCAACCTTTCCAACAATAACCTTACTGGTCATATCCCAGTATCATTAGGAAACATGACAACGTTGGAATCACTTGACCTTTCTCAAAACAAGCTCATAGGAAGGATACCTTGGCAATTAATGCAACTCACTTTCCTCGGATCCTTTAACATCTCACACAACCAACTTACAGGGCCTATACCACATGGTAAACAATTTGATACATTTGAGAATAGTTCATTTGTTGGAAATCCAGGATTATGTGGAAATCCATTATCAAAGAAATGTGAAAATCCTAAGCCTTCACCTCTACCCAGTTCAATCATTGAAGAAGATCAAGACTCATGGTTTCACATTGAATTTGATTGGAAAATTATCCTGATGGGATATGGTAGTGGGCTTGTAGTTGGAGTGGTTGTTGGAAACATTGTGATTGAGAAGAAGCAACATTGGTTTGTAAGAACTAGGAAAAGGCAACATAGAAGGTGAAGGAGAGACGAAGGCATCCAAACATAATTGAATTTGTCAAGTTGAGCTTCAAATAATTTCATCTGTGTTTGCCTGCAGAAGTACTGTCTACCTTTCATTTTTCTTGATTTTTCATGTTTTCTCTTTTCTAGTTGTAAAGAGTTTGTCTCTATCCCATCCCCACCCCCTGTTAGAAATATCTCTGTAAACCAATTAAAATGTTTTCCAAGCACAAGTATTAGAAAAATAAATTTCATGCACGAAGATCAGTTTCACAAAATTCGGGCCAGCCATGCAAAAACAAACTTCGTAGCCAACATATAGTGTAGGTGTGGCCACCAAGGCTCCATGAGTATAAATAGCCCATTTTATAGATACTTGTCAAAGTTCTCAAACACTTCCAAGGAACCACTGAACAAGTCCAGAAATTCTCTAGCAGTATAAAGGTGAGTCCTTTGAACATAATAGAGCAGATCCAATAGGAAAGTAATCAAAAGCATCGTGGTTTTACAGGGTGCATAACTTGAACTTGATATTGAAATAAGCTAAATATAAACCTCACTCTTCATGTATAATAAACACAACAACCACTTTTAAGTAGTTAATACAAAAAGCGCACCTTGCACTCTTCTAAACATTTTAAGTCCTCTCCATTTTCTTATTTCACGGTTAAAATTTTATTTTCTAAATTTATTAGTGTACACACTGTCACGTCATTTTAAATTTTAAATGACATAAGTCTATCCACTTTTAAATTTGTAAAATTTAATCTGAAACATAAAATATATCTATTTCAAAGAAAGAGAATCATTTTCCCAAACTTCGAACCTTGGCATGCATGCCTCGGGCTCCTACAAATGCAAAGAATGGAAACATGATTATTGGAGAATAACATGGCAAGAACTTCGGCATATGAATGTAATATTTAATCTGTTTTGCCAAAGAATGTGGAAGTTATGATTTGCACTTGAAATTAGTTATATAGATTTATAGGTTAGGACCGTGCGGTCATTTCCCGAAAGATGAAGTTATGACCGTGGGCTACTCCAAAAGCTTCCATTAACTGTTTTTCTTCTATGCAACCACTCTGCCATGATGATGAGAGCTCTGCCTTGTTGCAATTCAAAGAAAGCTTTGACATGAACGTCAATGTTTGCACTGATCCTTTTGCTTATTCTAAGATTGCAAATTGGAAACAAGAAGGGGTGGACAGAGATTGCTGCTCCTAGGATGGCATTGAATGTGACGAGGACACTGGTCATGTGATTGGCCTTGACCTCAATAGCAACTGTCTCTATGGTTCTATGGTCTTGTTCATCTTCAAAGGCTTAATCTTGCTTATAACAACTTCAATTTCTCTCAGATCCCATCTGGATTCAGCCTTCTCTCTAGGTTGACATATCTCAACCTCTCCTATTCATCCTTAATTTTCAGGCCAAATTCCATCAAATTTTTCAAAGCTTTCCAAGTTATCGACCCTTGACCTTTCCAAGTTATCTTTCCTTGCTCAGCCTGAAAGTGTAGTTTAGGAGATGGGGGAAAGATGAGAAATGAAAGAAGTAAACAAATTAAAAGAAAGAAAGAAAGAAAAGGGCGTTGGTCCTGCTAGAGTAGAGAAAAGACGGTGGATAATTAAAAAAAAAGGTTGGTTTGATGACAAGTTGATGTGATGGTTGGCAAAAGTGGTGTGGGGGAGAGATTGAAGAGAAAAAAAAAAAAATAAATGAATAAATAAAATTTTGTTAGCCGAACTCTAAAACATTAATTAAGAAGAAATAAATGCTTCAACTATGAGGAAATTGTTATGAATAATTGATATAAACGTTGGTGGACACTATTATAAATAATACTTGAATAGTATTATTCGTGGTTTATATTTTGGCCACATATAGGGTGCATCACATGGAATTATTTTTCATATGGTATTAGGTGAATGCAATTATTCACCTTCATAGAAAGGTGAATTGTTTGGTGTTAGAGACAAAACGTGCTCACCATTTAATGAGAGCACGACTTTATTTCCTCTACGAATTCACACAAGCAAGTTTACTATCTAAAAGAGAAATATCTTATGCCTATAAATGTGTAAGAGTTATAGCATTATAAGTAGAAGAAAATGAGATCGAGATCAATTGTATTCAACAAGTTTTGAATGTGTAAATGACCACTTAATACAAAGACAGTTCTCATAATATATTCTCATCTTCAGAATTATTTTCTCTTGTTATATATATTTTTATTTCACAACAGAAATATTATATTTTTAATATTAAAATAATAAAATAAAATACTAAAATATCTTTCTTTCTTTTTTTTTTTTTGATTATTTTAATGTTAAATTTTTATTATTTCTTATAAAGTGAAAACATTAAATGTTTCTTTAACATATGTCATATGTCATGTGGTGGTAGGATTCATTTGCATGCGTCATTATACTTTGTCTTGGGCATGATTTTGAACTTTTGGTATGGTCATTTTTCTGACTAAGAAGCCAAAAAACTAGGAAAATAAATTAAAAAAAAAAAAAAAAAGCCAATAAATAAAACGATTTCATAATTTCAAGGTCCTTATTAAAAAGTTTGACAATTTATTGAGACCAACATATAGCCTTAGGTTTCACATTAGCATTACAAGAACACGTTTACTAAAAAATTGATAATTCAAGCAAGAAATTGAAATCTAACACAACATTTTAGAAACTAAAATTATATTTTTCCAAAATTTTACCGCTTAAATAAATATTACTTGTACAATAGTACTTGCTAAGAAGAAATCTCTATGGTTTGACAAAATTGATACTCATACAATTGACATAGCAAGTCTTGTAGACCTAAATATGAATTAGGATATCTGGCTAAAAGTTTTACCCAGTAACCAAATTTAAACTGATTCAATTGACGCTACACATTGTTGTATTATACTTTAGGGAATAAGATCCTCTCCATTTGACCATGAAATGAATACTCTCTATTTCATTTCAAATAGAGAGGATCCTTGTCCGTACTTTAGATCCCAAAATTTTTAATACGATGTAAAAGCAC
>BKZX01033105.1:891-13656 GCA_014362285.1 Fagus crenata
ACCGTCTCTCTCTATCAGTTCTCCTCTTTCTCTATTGTTTTTTTTTTTTTTCCCTCTAAAACACACTGTGCGAGCTCAACCTCGGCCTCACCTTCCCGAATTTGATGAGATCCAAGATCATCTCTGCCTTAGCTCGCCGGGATTTCTTGCTTGCATGGACAAAGATCAAGGGGGACGATTTAATGATCTCTTCTCTTCGCAGTTCGTCGCGGTGTTAAGTGTGGAGCTTGTGGCGAAAGGAATCTCAGCGGGTCTTAAAGAAGGGAATGTTCGGAGTGTGAGTGAGGATTTGAGGAAAGTTGAAAAGCTTGAGGTTGCTTCAATGAGCTTGAACATGTCTGATTTCAGGAACGAAGCTCATTCTAGCATTTGGGACCACTCCGCTTTTGTTAGAACCTATGTTATGTATTTGGATCAACGCCTTGAGTTGATGTTTTTCAATAGGAAGACCTTTTTTACTGTTTCTGTTGCTATTGCTAATGGTGGTAGTGTCGGTGGAGGTGGTAGATTCAATGGAGGTAGAGACAATTTTAGGTCTCCACCGCCTTCCTCATCGAGGCCTTACAAGGAAGATTACAGCGGCGCGGAGAGTAATGGGTATGGGAACAAAAAGGTCCAGTTCGGATCTCCTGGTGACGGTAGTGGCGGCAATGGACCCAGCGACATAATCTTATTCATCTCCCAAAGCGTCGCCGTTACTTCCTTGCCAACACTAGCTGTGGTGTGCGAAGGGTGGAGCGTCTGAGTTTTGCTAGATGTCTCAGTGGGCCCAGTAACGATAATAAAACTGGGACCCACATGAATTCAATCTGGATTTGAATTCGACTTGGATTCAAAAACAGGCTAATGGGTGTTCTCAAATTTGGCATGGAACCCACATAAAATTCAAGTTAGGATTTCAATCTTCACTTAAAAACAGTGTACCAAATTTCTTTTTTTTTAGTGGGACCCAGTGATTATGGATTTGAATTACTAAATCACAATTCAAAAACGGTATACCAAACAGACACATATCAAACTCAAACTGTGATTCAGTGATTTGAATCCAAAATCACTAGGTCCCACACAAAAAAATTTTGTTTGGTAGATGATATTTAAGTGAAGTTTGAAATACTAACTCAATTTTTTTATGAGTCCCATGCCAAATTTGAGAACACCCTTTCAGCTGTTTTTGGATTCAAGCCGGATTCAAATCTGGACTGAACTCAGAATTATTACCTTTGCTAGGCCCCACTTTCCATTGCCTTCTCCCATGTTCTCTCTCTCTCTTCCATTATGTTCCAAACTGTTCTCTCTCTCCTCCATTAATCCCTCACCTCTCTCTATCTCAGCTAACTCCTCCTCCATTAAAACCCTTGAAGAACAGCCAACCACCACCATGAAGAACAACTTCTATCACCCTTGAAGAATAGCCAACCATTCCTTTCAACAAACCTATCACCCTCACATCAAAACCCACAGCCACCGTGACCCAAACATCAAAATCCCTGAGTCACCCTATCCCTGGCATCAACAATCCGAACCCAAAAAAAAAAAAAAATTAGATCCACCCACTTCAACCAAAACCCACTCACCTCTAGCAAACCCGATTGCAACACAAGCCAACCCAGCCTCCACATCGCCGGAACGAGCTCGCGCCGCGACCGTTCCAGCACCGATCGCAACCCACATATCACCGAAAACTTCCCTCTCACAACCCCTCGCACATCCAACCTCCACCTCCACCATGGCAACACCGAAAATAATATGAGCTTGTGTTTTAGAGGAAGAAGAGAGAAAGAAAAAGAGAACAGAACTGAGAGGGAGAGTCGGTGAAAAAATAAACCACCGAGAGAGAGTAAAGATGAGAAAAAAAAAAAAAAAAAAAAAAAAAAAAAAAAAAAAAAAAAAAAAAAAGAAGAAGATGAAAGGATATGTGTAAAATTGGAAAAGAATAAAAAGATGAATAATCTACCCATTGTTTCGTGCCCTTTTTGTTTTTGTTTTGTAGTGGTGGGTTCAGTGAAGTGAGGGGGTTATAAAATAGGTACTGGACGTCCAACAAGGAAAGTTCAAGAAGGAACAAGAAAAAAGGACACTAAAATAATGAAGAGATGGATTAGAGGGGAGGGGGTTGTATACGTGTCAAAGAGAGGGAGAGTTTTAGAGATTTGTGGAGAGAGAAAAGAAGATAAGAAAATAAAATTTATTTATTTATTTTATATTTTTATTATTTTAAAAAATTAATGTAATGATAAAATTATAATAAAATTATTAATTTTGTATTGATAATAAAGTAAAGGGGTGAAATCTTCTACAATTGTTATAGGTGTAATCAAGTCTAAAAACCAAAACTATGTACCAAATATAAATTTTTTTTTTTAAAATTGTGATTTCAGTTGTGAAACCAAAACTATGTGCTATACAAATTTTTTTTTACAATCTTAAATTCAAATTAGAATTAAAATTCTAACTTAGATACTAAAAAGAACCACAAAACGAAAACACGTACCAAATAAATCCGTTGTTGCGCTCAAAATGGAATTTCCATTCCAGAATTGAATTCGGAAGCCACTCGTTAACAGGGACCGCTATTAGGGGTGGGTTCGGGTCGGGCGGTTCGGGTTTTGGGCAAATCCGTTGTCCGTCCGTAGAAAATAAGCTCACGGATTATCCGTCCGCTAACCGTCCGTTGATAGGTTCGGGCGGGCGGGTCGGTTGAGCGGGTTTGGCGGGCGGGTGGTCGGGCGGGTGGTCGGGTTTAATGGGCTTGCAAGTGGGCTTTTTTGGATTTTTTTGGGCCTACAAGTTAACTTTAAAAATTCAGCCCCTATCATTGTTTTGGACTTTTTTGAGCTTTTTTGGGCCATTTTAAAGCCAAATCAACAATCATATGTAATTAGGCCTACTAATTTAATTTTTTTAGCCATTTTTTTTACTATTGGGCCTCCTTATTTGCTAACTTTTTAAACCATTCTTATATATAAAAAACCAAACATAAATACAAGTATGTAACAACTCCTAAGCACATATAAATACAAATACAAAAAATCAATTTCATATTAACCTAAATTGCCAACCAACTAGGCAACTACCAAGCATGCTAAATATATAATCATACATTCTAATTTCTATAAATTCATATTAACCTAAATTACCAACTAGGTAACTACCAAACATGCTAAATAAATAGTCATACATTCTAATTTCTACCCTAATTTAACAAGCATACAAAACAACAAATACAAATACAAATTAAAATTAAAATACAAATAATCTAAAACTAAAAATAAGTGTTTGATTTCAAATTCCTAAAAGAGCTTCCAAGGGACATCACACATTCAAAAGTCCAAGTTAGCATAGGTTTATAAGTTATAACTTTTATATATATATATATATATGTTGTCGGGCGGGCGGGTATCCATCCGACCAAAATTCCAAAATCCGTTGTCCGTCCGTTATCCGAATATTTGAAATATTCGTATCCGTATCCGTCCGTATATATACTCACGGGCGGGCGGGTAAGCGGGTCGGCCGGATTTGTCGGGCTGGTTGGAATCCGCGGGTTTTTGCCCACCCCTAACCGCTATAATCAAATTCGTACAATGCTATTTTGACGCATAAATGGCGAGTTTATTCCACGCTCTAGATAAATCTCTATGACCATTACCACCTCTTGGCTCATGCCTTCCACCGATTTCGATAGCGCGTGAGAATTGTTTATACTGCCAGAGTATGTAGTATCTACGCCTTTTTCACAGGGGCTGCGGCCCACCAAACTTGACAAGTTGTTGGAAGATTCTAAAATGTTAACATTATTTTTTTTTTTTTTTTTTAACAAAATACAAATAAAATAAAATATAACATAAATGTATTAGATTTCATGATTAGAGAGTATGATATTTGTGTTTCTTCAAACATAATTTTTAAACTTAAAATTGCGAAGACATGACCTTTTAAAAATTAGTAACTTAATAGCTTGGATCAAGATATCTTGCACAATGCAAAATGCATTTAGAAATATTTTAGGACCCATTTATAATACTTATTAGGGTAAATTACAATCCCCCCTTGAGGTTTGGCGAAATGACAATGACCCTAAAACTGAACCAAAAAGACAATACACTGTTTTAAAAGAATCTTAAAAAAAAAAAAATAGAATATTCGATTAAGTTTAGTAATAGAATGACTAATGAAAACTATATTTCAAACCACAAAGGTGAAATTGTTTTTCGGATTCACTTTTGGGTGTTATATATTGTCATTCTATCAAACCTCAAGGGAAAGAAGTGTAATTTACCCTACTTATTATGTGTTATAATATTTGGGGAATGATTTCAATTATAAGATGAGAAATGCAAATTGTTAAAATTAATATAATTAAGAATATGAACCTATTGTTTGAATGAATTGACAAATATTTAATTATTTCCACCAACTTATTTATTCATGATTCATGTTATAAAATTTGCTTCTATAGAATGTCATATTCCAAATCATTTGTATAAAAATAAAAACGAAAATTCATTTTATATAATAATTAGTGCACCACCTATAAATAATTAATACATGAAAAAAATACATATATCCTATTAACACTGTTTTTAATTACATATAGTACAAATTTTAGACTATATATAGAACCAACATTGCAGTAGTTAGTAAATAGGGTAAATGTGTGTGTTTGACATGGAACCAAGATAGAGTATCTCAAATCAGATGGGGTCCCTCTTGAAAACCCTTATCAGTGGGCTAATGGGAGCTGGTTGGAATACATCATGGTTAAGGAGAAGCCCCCTAGTGTGACTCCATGCCCGTCAACTACGATCGACTTGGCAGGCTCCTTCAACGGGTACATTACAAAGTTAATTATAATGGTGCAGTTTTTAAAGAAACACATGAAGTTGGCCTTGGTGTGTTTGAAGGAGATTGGCATAACATGGGCTGAGTTTGAAGGAAATCCCGCGATTATCACCAAAGCTCTACTGAGCTATGTGGATAACACAACCAACTATGGACACCTGGTCGATGATGTCCAACGGTTGGTGTAGTGGGGTGGTTTGATGCTACAATAAATTTCTTTAAGTAGTAAAAAGTACTTTTGTCAGATTTTCCAAAAAAAGATCCCCTTTCATTAATGATTAATTTTGACTTTATACTGCATTTTGACTCGTATTCTGTTCCCCCTTCTAATGTGGGACAGTTCTTTACATTTATATAAAAAGTACAAGACTTTTACAAAGAAGTACAATATTCTATTTTTATCCCAACTTCTGGTATGGGCCTGGGCCGAGCTCAATCTCTTAACTTCTTCTATGAGCCTAGGCCGAGCTCAATCTCTCAACTTCTGGTATGGGTTTGGGCCGAACTCAATCTACCTTTTTGTTCATAAGGGAATGGGCTACCTTTTTTGTGGGCTTATCTCATACTTTAATTTCACCACCTCCAGTTGGTTAGGTCACCCTAAAAGGTTTGCGTTGGGCGTGGGCAACCCTAACTAATTAGGTGCTTACATTGGGGGACCATAAGTCCATAACCACCATTTTCAGACACAATATTTGTGGGTCTCTCTATTGAAACTTGAGGGGGACAATTTGCAACTGAGCCAAATCACATGGGAGTCTTTTTGTATTTTGGCCCTAATATCATGGTATTGAAGATGAACAAAGTCTTGCAAAGTTATGGTATTGTTTGTGGGTTTCTCTATTAACAAGGGTATTAATATTATTTGATTTATTTATGCTACAGCCTCGCTCTTTTTTAATTTTTTTTTTTTTAAATTTATTGTTTGTTTCTTTTTTTATTGATTGTTGGATATCACGCACATGGCAATTGTGCGCGTGTGATTAAGATCGAACGATTATCTTTTAATAACACATTTGGCACTTGTGCGTGTGTGATTAATAGTAACGCATGCACATGACACTTGTGCGCGTATGATTAAGATCGGATGATCATTTTTTAATTTATTTAAATTCAGTGAGACGCACTTGGCACTTGTGCGCGTGTGATTTAGATCGGACGGTCATCTTTTAATTTATTTAAATTAAGTGAGAAAAGCACACTTGGCACGTGTGCGTGTGTAATTAATTAAATTAAGTGGGAAAAGTGCACATGGAACTTGTGCGCGTGTAATTAAGATTGGATGGTCATCTTTTAATTTATTTAAATTAAGACTAAAATCAACTTTTGGCCCCCTAATTCTATTTAGCTATTAAATTGCACATTCCATTCATCTCTGTTAAAAGCCCTCTGTTAAGTGCTTAGTTGGACAGCTGACGTGTCATTTGATGTGACCAATTTTGACACGTCATCAAAAAGAAAAAAAAAATTACACATGAAATTTTGACTTGTCATCTTTGCTCTCTCTCTCTCTCTCTCTCTCTCTCTAAAACACTGACCCTAATTACTTTTATCTCTCTTTGTTCTTGTCAGTCTCTCTCTTTAATATTTGTCTTTGACGCCATTTTTTTTGTTTTTGTTTTTGCTGTCTCAAAGCAATTCTTTTGTATTCTCTTCTCTCTCTCCGTGATGCCATTTGCTGTTATTTTCTAAACTGGGTTTTTGGTTTCTTCAGTTGGGTTTGTCTCAAAATCCGCCATTTCAGTGTGGCATGGCTTCGCTGGAAGTAGAGTTTTTTCTGTGATTTGTGATACTTTGGAGGATTGTGTATCTGTATGAGTGTTTGTATTAACATTAATCTTGTTTTCTTGCCTGTGTCTCTTTTAACGGTGATTGTCAAATAGCTCATACATGATAACCACATAAGGGCTATGGCAAGTCCAGAACTTGTTGGAAAGAAGCATTGATTCAAAGGAACTTTTCCCTGAAATCTTCTTCCCATAAAATGACAATTTTTAATTTAGGGGTGTGAACAAAAATGAAGTTTATGAAATTGGGTTCCAAGCCTGATGTGTTTCAAGCAGAAGGAAAACTATCAGGTCAGGGGGATTTCCTTTTCACGATTTTTAATTTCATATACAAGCTCTTTTCTGTGTTTTCTTTTATTTTATTTTTGGGTTCATTTTTTTCTTTGATTTTGTTTTGTTTTTGCTTTTGTTGCTGAGTTTTATTAATGTGAATTTTTTTTTTTTTTTTTCATGACGTGTAAAAATTGACCATATCAAATGACACGTCAACTGACCAACTATCAAATGGCTAACGGGGGCTTCCAACAGAGGTGAACGTAAGGTGCAATTTGATAGCTAAAAAGAGTTAGGGGACCAAAATAAAAAATTTTAAAGTTAGGGGACCAAAATGAAAATAACTCCTAAGTTAAGAGGCCAAAAGTTGACTTTAGTCTTAAATTAAGTGAGAAAGTTATGTCTTGTTTGTTGGTTGGCTTGGATATATACCGGTTCTTATTTATATTTTTGCTTGTGTTAGCATGTTTGTTATTATATAATTTATTAAATTGAAAAATTTGTAGGTAACATGAGTACAGAAAAATTGACTGATAAATTTGCCACAAGTCGATCAAATGATAGTTGGTGTCCTCTATGGAGATTTGTTACTAAGTTGGAAAAAGTAGGTGACAGTGGTTGAAACACAATTTTTAAATGTAATTATTGTGGTGACACTTTCAAGAGATCTTATTTTACGAATGTCATTGTACTTGTTTGCTATTTATTATTGCTTTTAAATTAATTTTAGATATGTTTTCAAGCGTTTTATTGTTGTTACTTAATTTTAAAACCTAAAATAAACATAAATTATATCCAAAAATATTTAAAATATGTCTAAAAGTAAATATTAATTAATTAATTAACTGTTGTATCCAACATATCGTACAATAGGTTTTTCTAAGAAATATTGTATCTCCATACCCATACCCAGATCATATTGGTAATCATATCCGTCGCCGTGCAACTTAGCATATGATTAGCCCAGCCACACCCATTTTTTGCTTATGGATTTGTTTACTTTCCAATTAGGTCCAAATAAGGTGTTCTACTTCTTGATATAAAACCCAATGCTGATAGCATTACGTACGCAAAAACAAACCTGGGATTTACAGTTCCACTGATACGAATGAATATTATTTACTGTATACATCAGCACCAAGGCATTATACAAAGAAAATCTGACCAACATTCAAAAGACTCTCATGGGGTACATTGAAGATGACACTGTTCTCCCTGCATATTTTCCTAAGGAATGCATATATATAATCAATAGCTATCTTCCTGTAGAACTTTGAGTCCCTCCTTGCTCTCACCACTGTATTCCCCAGTATGTGAACCACCCCAGCATCTCTACAGCTATTCAAAAATTCTAACTCGTCAATCTCGGTCTGGGCACTTCCCTGACCTGATGAAGTTACAGTATGGTTTACATGTGATGGAGATCTAACCGGAACAATTGAGTCCACTGATGACATAGTAGGGTCCAGGTTGGAAGAACTAGAGTTGCCATTGTTATTTAGATTTAGCAAGCCATCTCTTGACTGCTGGGTTGTCTGGCCATAAAGACTATACTCATCAGAGTCTGAGAACCCTTCCATCATGGACTCAAGCCGGACAAACAAGAAGAGGCTATCGAAGAGCTTCTTCTCGAAATCATCATCTTTCTTGTGGAGGTCTTTATAGCCATATCTTGCTACACAACGGAACATGTGAAAATTCTTGGGTCCAATCCGCTTTACAAGAAATCTCTCATCTTCTGGGACTGTGTAGACAGGAAGATACTTCACACAGACAAAGACGACAACAGAGTGGATGGCAGGCAGATTTGTGATGAAGTGAGAGAAGATGTGGGGAACCCCACTTGCTAGCTCGGTGTAAACGAGTCCAATTCCAGGGACCCGAACAAGTCCTAAACTGGGGCCTAGACCAAGAACCCATGCCATTGAAACCTTACTGTGCATCTCAAACTCATATCGTTTCACAGTACCATAATGCCAAACGTACATGATGACAAGAAAGGCTGCTGCAATTACAAGGGGAACCCACCCACCTTGATCAATCTTGAAGAGTACAGCGGAAAAGTAAGTGCACTCAACAACCAGCGATAAGGCAGTGAAGAGCAGGACAAGGATCCAGTGGCAGCGCCACACTAATAACATGATTAGAATCATGAGTAATGTGGTTACCAACATGACTATTACAACTGCTGTCCCTGTCATAACACAATATTACACAATTCAGTGCAGACTTGATTTAAAAAAAAAGCTTGAAGATGTGATCGGAAGTCATAGGCAAAAAGCACTTCGATGAACACCACAAATATGAACTAAATTGAAAATGATTTGACCCTACAATGGCATGCTAGCACTCTAAAAGGTAATCACCAATTACCATTGTGGCAAGGGACTGTTTCGATGTATTGGTCAGAAAGGAACACAGACAAATAATGAACTTTGATTTGACAGAGACCATGAGTACTAAGGAGGAGGATTGCATAAGTTGACAGCCAATGTAAAACTTTTTTCACATCTTATGACCCACAGACCATGTGTGTGCAGCTATCTAGCATGTTCACCCAGGACCCATATATATATTAATGCTATTAGTGCATTATGATATTTCCTAGCAGACAATATTGAACAGAATGAAAGAAAATGGATCAAATAAATTCAGATCATTAAGCAGAAAATTAACTTACCATAAGCATTTCCAATTTGGCTTTGATTTTCGAAGCCAGCCGTCACAGCAATGCAAAGAATCATAAGGATCCAATTAATATCTGGAACATATATCTGGCCAAGGAACTTTTTGGATGTGTGTACAACTTTGACTCTTGGAAAACAGCCAAGTGCAAGAGCCTGCTTAATTATTGAAAATGTTGCAGATATAGTTGCCTGACTTGCAACTATAGCCGCTGCAGTTGCAACAAGAAATACTGGCCAATAAATGCGCTCTGTAGAAGAAGATTAAATATGTATCTATGAGATAAACCCTTGCCTTATTAAACAGTGATTCCACATCATAGAAATGTTTAAGCTCCCTCTTTAGAACCTTAAACTTTTTTACAGCTAAAATGAACACACCACATCCACATCTCAAACTTATTTAAGTGTTGTTTCTTGCATCACTTAGGTATACTTTCAGTATACTAAAGATTAGAACAAACCTGGAATAGATCGATAAAAGGCATCATTCACAAGAGTTTTATTATTCATAATGAAGGCAGCTTGTCCAGAATAGGCTAAAAGAAGGCAAGGAAAGACGACTACGGTGAAAGCAATCTGTACAGCAGAAACGGGAAAAAGGGCTAAGTCTGCAAAAAGTGCCTCTGTACCTGTAACAATCCTTACGCAGCCATCAGGATCCAAAATTATATATAAATATGACAAACCTTAAATGTATTAAAAACAAAGGTGAATTCATTTAAATAATAGAAATTTCACCTGTTATACTAAGCATAATACCTCCAAGGGAGGTCCAACCATCTTTTCCTCTCCTATTAAAATATCGGAATATATGCACAGGTGAAAAAGCTTTCAGAACGCTGCTTTCATATTTCCAGATATTGAATATGCCGATGCCTCCAATTAAGAGAAACCAAAGCAGAACAATAGGTGCAAAGAGCCAACCAACTTTATCTGTACCATAGTGTTGCATGCTAAACAATCCTACTAATATTATAACGGCAACAATCACAACCACATCTGTACCACATAAAACAAAGTGACTGTTAAAGACTTAGAATTTTTTATTTAGAAAATAAAATATTTTAAGAAACGCGGAAGCAAATACATGATAATGTTTAGTTTTGGGAGTGACACAATACCATTGCTCATATGAGGGTGGTCTACCTTGATTCCGCCAACAGCTGATAGAACTGTAAAGATAGTATGGTTAAGCATCTTAAATGGCTTTCAAGAATGAAAATACTCAGGCAAATAAGAAAGAGAATATAAAAACTATAATTACAGTGAAATTTTCCTACATATGGCCTTTAGATATCTAGTATAAGTTATTGACATATGCAGATTGTGAGCAAAGCATAAGGAAAGAACTAAAAACAGGGATTAACAAATACTAAACTACTTGAATAACCCCATAAATCTTTGTCAATTTGTTGTGCATGGAATACCATGCACCACGCCACACTAGATTAGCTTCCATTAAAGGTTACACTTAGCTAACTTTGGTTTGGTATTACAGAATGAATTACTTTTCCTAGTGTGGCACTTGGTCTTTGACCCTAGCCGAATTTTTTTATATGTGTTTATATTTGGCCATAGCTCTTAGTGTCAACAAAGAGTTCAATATGCATGAGTGGGTTTCTTCAAGTAGTTTTAAGTATTTGTTGTGTGAGTGAGAAATTATTGGGTGGATTGGGGATTTGGGTTGTGAGTTTGTGTGTGAGAGGTTTGTGAGTGAGTTTGTATTTGTCAGAGGTTTTGTTTATGTTTGTGAGAGTTTATGAGTTTGGCTTTTGAGGTTTAATTGAAAGTGATTGTAATCCATATCATTGATAATGGATTTTGATTGGCATTACCCGTGGACGTAGGCTTAGAGTTAACCGAACCATGTTAAATATTGTTGTCTTGTGTTTTTGGTTTTTATTTTATTTTATTGTTCGTATGAATCACTTATGCTAGCTCAAATCACAACACCACTTTTGAAATATTACATATAAAACCTACTATGTTTACATGATCCAATGTTATGATGGTCCCAGATTACCAAACCTAAGACCAACTCAAATTTAAGTTTGAAGAAAAAGAATGAAAAGAGAATTTCAGACAAGCGTTGAGGTGTCAAACTTAGCTTCACTTGTTACATCAAGCATAAATTAATGATTGAATCAACCGCGTTTAACATTATGTGTTAATTTTTCCCCCTTATAATTTGCACACACAAAAATAAGGAACACCAAAATGGCTTAAGTATTTCACAAAAATTTATGTTCACTAAGTGAGCTTTTTTGTGTACCTACAAGCATTAATTGAGATGCATTATTTTAAAATCTCCTATTTCATTTGTATATAATTTCAAAAAATTAAAATATATCAATATTAGTTAGTAACACAATTCAGGTGCCTATTAACTGTAGGCAGGGTCCCAGATTCGAGTTTTTTGTTGGAAGAAACATTATGCCTATCATGATTCCCATGAAACAAAGAGGACCATTGACTTCTTCTGAGAATTAAGTGATAATCGAGATAGTCACTTGCTATCTTGCCAATTTTGGTATTATATGAGACCATGATCCCTTGTCGCTTTGCAGATCTCATTCCATGGTTTGTTCAACATATATGCATAGTTATATGTGAAACTTTCACATGGAGACAAACAGACTGACAGACAAATACATAGATAATTCCAGCATGAACGAAGGTATACCTGAAATAGCTGGAGTTAGAATCCCATCCCCAATCACCATGCAAGTTCCAACAAGGACAAGAATAAGAAGTGCATTCTTCCTAAATGCATATCTCTCCAACCACCTCTTTGTTTTTGCAGCAAATGATTTCTCATGGAAAGTAGAACGAATATATGTTGTTAGCTCCTCATCAGTTCGGTGTTGGTTGGGGATAGTGTTTACTTTTGCATGTCGACAAAGCAATGAATAAAGAGCAAATGTTCCACCTTCACCACAAAGAGGATAAGTTTAGGGAACTTATTGGAGCCTCATCGGCCTAAAAATGAAAAATATACCTAATCCACATGAAAAATGTGAACAATACCATGTTGCAATAGACAACTACAGGTAGCATGCAGTTTAAATCATTGAAAACAAAGTAATGGATATAAAAAATCATGTCTAATACTTTCAAACAAAATAGGATACAAGTGTTAAAACACCTTTCATATTCCACTCAAATTAAATATACAT
>BKZX01033106.1:0-14925 GCA_014362285.1 Fagus crenata
AAAGTGAGCCCCCTCCTCTAGTCCCGTCTGCCGTAAGAGAGTCTGCCACAGTCCGTGTGCAAGAATCTGGTAAGTCTGTCACTGCCCCTTCCAAAAGAAAGACAAGGGCAGGAAAAGAGAGTAAGTCTACCCCCTTAATGTCATCTGCCGTAGAGGAGTCTACTGCAGCTCCCTCGGAAGAGCCTGCCGAGTCCACTGAGAGTCCTCCCAAGAAAGTAAAAGCTGGGAAGAAAAGTAAGTCTACTGCTCCAGAGGCATCTGCCGTGAAGGAGTCTGCCACAGCTCCTGTGAAGGGACTTACTGAATCCGCCGTTGCTTCTTCGAAGCCTAAGAGTATAGGGGCAAGTTCTCAGCAGACAAGTAAGAAGAGTGCTCCCCCCCGTCCACCAAAGAGCCAGAAGAAGGTTGATATCTCCTCCTCTAACCATCTGCGGTGCCAGTTGAGGAGGAACCATCTGCGGTGCCAGTTCCTTCACCACCTAAGAAGAAGAAGTTCACTGCCCCTTTATTTCCTCTCGGTGCTGCTGGTCGCACAAGGAGCAGGAGCGGTCCCAAGGTGAGTTTGTTGTTCTCACTTCTCCTTTTCTTTGTAGCATTTATCTTCTTGCATTTTCTCATATTTTCAGTCTGCGGCAGGTGACACATGAGTCTGGCAGATCTGGTGGCGGTGTGGTTGACGTTGAGGTTGCCTCTTCTTCTTTTCTTTGTGCCTTCTTTGGAGTTGTGTTCATGTCTTCTAATTTTTTTTTATTCCTTGTTTCCTCTCCAGGACTCAGATGTGGCTGATGATGATGTCATTGCAAGTCCGGCGAGAAAGGATGCTACACAGGCTGCTGCCGTGGACCAGGATGAAGATTTGGGGAAAGGCACAGCAGGCAGTTCCGAAACTGGTGATGAATCCATGGGAGAAGAGCAATCTTCTTCCAGTGCTTCGTTCTTTGACAGTACTCCTGGTTCCCTACCTGAAGACCAAGTAGTGTCTGCGGGATCTACCGCAGATGATGACACTATGTCTGAAGCAGATGATTCGAGTATGGGGGGTGCCGGCTCCATGGAAGAAGAGTTAGCCATCATTCCCCATGGTGGCCATGATGATGACAGTGCCGTGGACACTGATGCTGACCCCATCTCCTTTTCGCTGCCGCAGACAGTTCTGACTAGAGCAGGTATGCCTTTAAATTGTATTTATTTCTTTGACCTGTACAACTGAGCAGCGTGTTCATGTATATCGCATGTGTTGTGTGTTGGTCTGCCGCAGGTTTTGATATTTCCATGGCTCATGTCATGGAAGGAGTTTCTCTTTTTGGCGTTACCCCTAGTCTTCGGGCCATTCCGGCTGGTGGCTTCGTTATACCAGCCAGTCGTCTTTCCAGTGAGGATTCCCCTATTGCTGGTGGCGCTCTTGCGCCTGAGGAGTCCCCTACACAAGGCCTTATAGAAAGTGGGTCCGCGGTGGACCTAGAGGTTGATACCGTAAGTCACGATGCTGGTACCTCTGTGGTGGACGCATCTGCTGGCAGTGATCACTTTCCAATTGAGGATGCTGGTATTTCTGCGGTGGACGCATCTGCTGGCAGTGATCACTTGGAAAATATAGGTAAGTCCGAACTCTAACTTCCTTTATCTTCCTTTAGCAGTTGAGTGTTGTTTATGGAAGAAGTTCCATTTCATATGGGAATTTCTTTCTTATAGACTTGATCGTCATTTTCTTTGAACAATTATATTTTTCATAGACTTGGTCGTCGTCTTATGAAATATTTCTTGATTCCATAGACTTGGGTGTTGTCTCATGAAAAGTTTTAGTTCCGTAGACTTGGGTATCGTCTTACGTAGCATTTGATTCTATGGACTTGGGTATCGTCCTATGAAGTATTTTGATTCCATGGACTTGGGTATCGTCCTATGAAATGTTTTGATTCCATGGACTTGGATATCGTCCTATGAAATATTTTGTCCCATGGACTTGGTTGTCATCCTATGGAAAGTTCTGTTCCATGGACTTGGTTGTCGTCCTATGGAAAATGTCATTCCACGGGCTTGGTTGTCATCCTGTGGAAAATTTAAAATTCTGTTCCATGGACTTGGTTGTCATCCTATGGAAGATTTAAAATTCTGTTCCATGGACTTGGTTGTCATCCTAAGGAAAGTTCTGTTCCATGGACTTGGTTGTCGTCCTATGAAAAATGTTATTCCACGGACTTGGTTGTCGTCTTGTGGAAAGATTTTTTCTTTGTTACCATAGACTTGGTTGTTGTCTTATGGATTCATGTATGTGTATGTGTTGTATATATTTTTTTTGCCATAGACTTGATTGTCGTCTTATGGAAATTCCCTTTCCCACGGACTTGATTGTTGTCCCATGGAGGATTTCTGGTCTCATGGACTTGGTTGTCGTCCTATGAAAGATTTCCTGTTCCGTGGACCTGGTTGTCGTCCCACGGGAGAATTTTTTGTTCCCACGGACTTGATTGTTGTCCTATGGGAAATTCTTGGATTTGATTAAGTCGTGGGAGTTGTCCCGTAGACTCAATCTCATCGTGAGTTTGCTTGTTACAATTTCATTATTCATTTGCTTGATTGCCTTGTGTTTCTTCCTTTTTGTAGGTGTGGATGATACCATACATGTGTTGGAAGATGTTGGTGGAGTAGGGACTACCAGCGAGGTTACTGCTGTTAGTCCACCACCAAGGCCTATTAATGAAGCCGGTCGAAGTGTTGATGTTGGCAGCTTGTCTGGTGAAGTTGCTGCCTTTTTGAGGGAGTTTGATGCGAGGGCACCCAACCCTCACCCCGAACAGTTCTTTTGGTCTTTCAAAGGGCCTCTGGTGCCCTTTGGTGATTTCTGGGTTCCCAATGACTGTTCGCCTTATTTGTCACGGCTGTCTGCGGGACACAGTGATTTTACCAAGGGCTTCAGGCTCAGCATTGGGCTTGGTGGACCCATGATGTCTTTGCTTGGGAGCGTGTTGGCTGCTATGGATGAGTCTAGTCTTGAAGATGTGACCAAGACCCAAATCCTTGCATGGAGAAGTGTGCTCCAAGATCTTATGGATGTTGGCTTTGATTTGGGATTCCTGATGGAGCGTCTACGGCAGATGTCTCAACATTTATTTGGCAAGAGACTTGCGGATGAGATAAAAGCACTTCAACAGCAGATAGCCCTTCTACAGGACTCCTTGGCTGAATTGATTGCCTATCAAGCTGCAATGACGTCCACGGAAGGGGTGGTTCCCAGATCTGAGCGCGGTGGATCGTTCCTTGACAGCCTCCTTGGTTGACTTTTGTAATTCTCATGCTCATGCTTTTGTCATAGCTATGTCTTAGTTTTATTTTGATATACTTGTATGTATGTTTTGTGGTAGCCAAGTCTTGGCTTTTCTTTTGGACAAATGACCAAGTTTTGGTCTCTTCTCTTTTCTTTTGGACAAATGACCAGGTTTGGTCCCTTTGAATGCTTATGTTCATATTTTCTTTAATCATGATATGTCTAACTTATTGCCTTTTTCGTAAGAAAATCTTGAGCATGTGATAATTCTTTGATTTCTTGGCAGAATATAGACTTAGCATGTCATGATTCATTAATAATAATAATACAACGCAATTCAAATTTTTTTTTCAAAAGCAAAACAAAAGATTCAGCATGCTTGGCTAATAAGGGTGGTAGTCTTACGAATAATAACGCTTCAACCACTTTCCGTTGATGGGATCCACTAGGGCCGTGCCATCTGCGGTGGATAGTTTATAGTAGCCACTATCATATGCTTCACGGATTAGGTATGGCCCCTCCCAATTCGGTGCGAATTTAGACGGCGAGGGGAGACCTCTTCTCACGTGATCCACCGCTCTTAGCACCATCTGACCCTTAGCGAAAATTCTAGTCCGGAGCGTTTTTTCATAAGCATCAGCAAGCTTCTGGTGGTACCGCAGACTGCGGGCTTGGGCCAACTCTCTTGCTTCTTCCAGACCTTCCAGGTCTGCCACTCTTGCTTCAGCACAAATGTCAGCATCAACTTCTAAGTCCATTCCATGCAAAATTCTCGGGCTAGGCACTAATAATTCTGTGGGGGAGATAGCATCAGTGCCGTAGACTAGGGAGAATGGGGTGAAGCCCGTTGCTGTTTTGGTCGATCCACGGTAGGCCCATAATGTGTCTGCCAGATGAGAACTCCAGCCTTTTCCGTAATCAAAGACCATTTTGCTCAAAATACGCAGTAACATGCGATTGGTCGCCTCCGCCTGTCCATTGCCTTGAGGGTAATAAGGCGTAGATCTGCGGTGCTTGATTCGATAATGCTCCAAAACTTCTCTAACATTTTTGTTAACAAAAGGAGTGCCATTATCACTAATAATTTTGTGAGGGATGCCAAACCTTGTGATAATGTGTTCGCGGATGAAATTAGCCACGGCTGCACCAGTTGCCTTACGAAGGGGAATAGCTTCAACCCACTTTGAGAAATACTCGGTGGCCACTAGGATCCAGATGTATCCACCAGATGGTGGATTGATTGGCCCAATGAGGTCTAGCCCCCAAGTGTGGAAAGGCCATGGCGTTGCCATATTCTGCAGACTAGTTGGATGTGTGTGAATGAGATTAGCTTGAAGTTGGCAAGTGTGACAAGATTTCACAAAGTCCGCTGTGTCTTTCTTCATGGTTGGCCAGTAGTAGCCAAGAGTCAACAACAGCTGGTACAATCTTTTCTTGCCTTGATGTTCTCCACACTCTCCGGAATGGGCTTCTTTCATCACGGTTTGGGATTCTGCCAGACTGAGGCACCTTAAGGGGTCACCATGGAACCCTTTTCGGAACAGTATGCCTCCTTCCACGAAGTATCTTGTGGCTAACTTCTTAAGTCTGGTTGCTGCTTGGCTGGTCTGCGGTAGGACATTCTCAATGAAATATTCGAGAAAAGGAGTGCGCCAATCGCTTGAAACGAATGTTGCATAAACTTGCTCAGACTCATGCTGGTGTTAACAAAATGAGCACTGTTCCTGCAGACTTGCTGCCTCTTTACTCATGCTGGGCCAGAAGTAACCCAGGCGCTGGAGTCTGCGGTAGAGGCTTACACCATCTCTGAGTTCACAACACCTCCCATGGACTTCTGTCAGCTTTTTTGCTGCTTCTTGGAGGTTCACACATCTAGCCAAGACTCCTCCAGGCAGTCTACGGTAGAGGTCACCAGCAATCAATACATAGTCTTTGAGTACTTTCAGGTCTGCCACGCCTTCGGGTGACATGAGTTTGGCTTTTATGGGCGTCCGCCAGTCTTCGGCGTCAATGTTTTGTTCCTTGAATTTCTCTCTCAGCAGATCGGTAATGGGCATACTCCTCTTGTCAATTGTGACATCTACCTTTGACCCTTCAAACGAAACTTGGGAGCCCAAGGTTGCAAGAGCATCGGCGTACCGGTTCTCACATCTCATGGCATGAGAGATATCAAAAGTGTCAAACTTTTCTTCTAGTTTCTGAGCTAAGGCCCGGTACAGTGCTAATGATGGTTCCTTGAGGGAGAACTCACCCTTGGTCTGGCAGATGATAAGATTGGAGTCCCCAATCACCCGCAGATGCTTTATCCCCATTTCATAGGCAATAACCAATCCAGTGATATAAGCTTCATATTCTGAGGCGTTGTTGGAGCATGCGAAGTCGAGTTTGAAGGACTTAGTTATGGTCTCCCCATCCTCTCTTGTTAACACAATCCCAGCCCCACTTGAGCTAGATGTCGAGGAGCCATCGAATTTCAGCGTCCATGCTGAGTCTGCCAGATCTGCCAGCAGAGCCTCCCCTATCTCCCCGGGCACTTCGTGCGAGATTGATGAGCTATCTTCTCCTGGGAATTGTGCTAGGAGGTCTGCTATGGCTTGGCTTTTGATTGCTGTGGGTGTTTCAGTGGTTATCTCGTATTGAGACAATTGCAAGAGCCATTGGGCCAGTCTGCCAGAAAGGACTGGTCTGTGCAGTAGACTCCTAATCGGGTGGGATTTAGTTATCAGCTGGATTTTGTGAGCCAAGAAATAGTGTCGCAGCCTCTGTGATGCATATATTAAGGCTAAACATGCACGTTCAGCCCCCGAGTATCTTGTCTCAGCATCTTTAAGCGCACGGCTGACATAGTAGATTGGCTTTTCGGTCCCATTTTCGTCTTCTTGGGCCACTAAACCTCCAATTGCTTCGCTGTTGGAAGCTAAGTACAAACGGAGTGGTCTGCCAGGGACTGGAGCACATACAGTGGGGAGCTTAGTCATGATCAGTTGAATTTTCTCAAAGGCTCGCTGGCATGCCGTGGACCACACAAAGGGAACTCCTTTCTTCATCAGGGGCATGAATGTGGCTGTTACTGCTGCCAGACCAGGGATGAATCTCCTAATGTAGGACAATCTCCCTAGGAAGCTCTTCAATTCTTTGTGAGAGGTGGGTGCCTTCATGGTCGCTATGGCAGACGCCTTAGCCGGGTTAACATCAATTCCGCGGTTGTGGACCAAGAAGCCCAGAAACTTTCCAGCAGACACCCCAAAGGCACATTTAAGGGGGTTCATCTTAAGTTTGTAGAGTCGGCATCTGTCAAACACCTTTCTTAAGATTCCAAGATGATCCTCCCTTTTTCTGGATTTCACCACTATGTCATCCACGTAATCTTCAATTTCTTTGTGCATCATATCATGGAACATGGCTGTCATAGTCCTTTGGTAGGTGGCACCGGCATTTTTGAGACCGAAGGGCATAACGGTATAATAAAAATTGCCGATTAGTGTGCGGAAGGCAGTCTTTTCAGCATCTCTGGTGGACATGCGAATTTGATTGTAGCCACTAAACCCGTCCATGAAGGAGAACATGGCATGGCCGGCGGCTGAGTCTATCAACAAGTCCATGTTTGGGAGAGGAAACTCATCCTTGGGACATGCTTTATTAAGGTTTCGGAAGTCAACGCAACATCTGATCTGCCCTTTCTTTTTCTTGACCGGAACAATGTTTGATAGCCATCGTGGATGCTGAATTGGTTTGATGAAGCCAGCAGCAAGTAGCTTTTTCACTTCCTGCGTAATTTGCGCCTCCACTTCTGTATGGAAGGTTCTCATGGGCTGCACCACGGGTCTGGTGCCGGGCTCCACGTTCAAAGAATGAGCTACTAAGCCCGGGTCTATCCCCGGCATCTCATGATAATCCCAAGCAAACACATCTTTATACTCATGCAGCAGATCAATCAAGCATTTTCTTTCTTTGGCAGATAAAGACTTGCTAATTGATATAGGCTTAGCAATATCAGGATCATCACTTAAATTAATTACCTCAAGCTCTTCTTTGGAAGTTATGTTTGGTTCAGCCGTGGTGGGCTTTTCCTTGCTCCTTGTCGTAGACCCTGTCTGGTCTACCACAGCTTCTGCTTCAGAATTCCTCACGGTGGATGGTGGATAGTCCACCATAGACCCTCCAGGGTCCATCGCAGTGGACTCTTTTTGATCCACCACAGGTCCTTCAGAGTTAATTGCCATGGACTCTATCTGGTCCACCGCAGCTTTTTCAAAATTGATCCTCATGGACTCTGTTCGGTCCACCGCAACTTTTTGGTGACTCATTACCGTGGACTGTGCATGGTCCACCATAACCTTTTCAGAATTCATTGGTGTGGATTGTATTTGATCCACCATGACTTTTCCGGAATTTTCTGTCTGCTGTGTCAAGTGGCATGAGGGCTGCAGACCACCCTCTCCAGGTGTGGGACCCTCTTGCTGTGGGCAATCAGGCCCCACGCACCTTCATAAGCGATAGACGATGCGTCCATCAGGGAGTTGGACACGCACACATTGTGGTGGACTCCCAGCTTCCACTTCACGTTCCTTCCTTTTCTTTTTTCGTTCAAGCAGCTCCCGCAGATCAATTTCAGAATCATCTTTAATATCTTCCCATGCAGGGAGTGGTGTGCTACATGGCCTTACGATGGATGGTTCTCCCGTGGATGCTAAGTCATCATAGAGAGCTGCTTCAACAAAATGAGCTTCAGTCTGGTCAAAGGGGCAAGAATTTGCAGCTATGCGGATGGGTTTGCCATTAAGTCTCCCCTTGACACATTGATGGTAGGTGGATGACACCAATTTATGTTTGTGCAGCCAGGGTCTGCCGAGGAGCACATGATAGGGAGTTTCCGCATTCACCACATGGAATCGTGTGAGTGCCACAATCGGCCCCACTTTCAAGACAAGTTGCACATGCCCCATTGTGTGTTCAGTCATCCCTCCAAATCCGGTCACTTCCATGGGAGACCCTTGGATCTTCTGCTGTGGCACATTTGCGGCTTGGAGAGTGCTTAAAGGAATGAGGTTTAGACATGAACCAGTGTCCACCAGAGCACGTCTAACCTGGACATCTTTCACTACCGCAGACAGGTAGAGTGGGCGTCTATGGTCAGGGTATTGAACCTCCATGTCTTCATCCGTGAAGGTTATGGCATTTGTGGTTTCCAAAAAGGCACGGCTAGCATGAGCTTCTGCCGTAAAACAAGTGGCTCCTGATTCTGCCGCTATTGTGATAAGTGCTTCTGTTGCTGCATTCCTTGCCTCGGGTCCAAATCCTAGCTGGTTGAATAGAGACTTAAACTTTGGGCTCTTTTGTAGAGTCCTAACAGCTGCTGGTACCAGAGAAGAACTTGCTGCGACAGACTCTTCCGCCTCTATGTCACTCACGTTCCCGTGGATTACCACTGACACTACAGCCTTGCCCTTATCCTTGTTGTAGTTAGGAAAAGGGGTCTGGTGGACCTTCTGCTGTGCTTCTGAGAGTTGTAAGGTACCATCTTGGATTTTACGGTTGACCTCCCATCTGAGGGTTCGACAGTCCACCGTAGGGTGATTTACGTATCTGTGGTAGCGGCAATACTTGGGATTCTTCTGTTCTTCTGCGGTGGGTTGCTTGTTGATCTTTGGAAGCTTGATCACTCGATCTTGAACCCATTTATCAAAGATTGCCATCATTTCTTCGGCTGTAAAGGGTAATGGAGGTGGCTCCTCATAGGCCTTGTCTGATGGACTCTTTCGTTTGGTACCGCTGGGTGCAGCTGCGGTGGACACTGTGAGAGTCTGCGGCAGACTCTTCTTGTCCCTGGTCTTTTCGACTTGAGGCTTGACTGAGATGGCAGTCTTTCTAGCCTTTTGGAGTAGGGGGCGAACCTTGTAATGTCTAGGTTCTCCAAATGGGCACGGAATTCAGGTAGCATATTGTCAATGCATACCTCCACTAGTTCCCCCTCTTGGTACTTCACATGACAATCTAAGGACACGTCCCGGAAGCGGTGGATGTACTTCACCAAGTCTTCCCCAATCTGCTGCTTAGTACTATGCAGATTGACCAATGTAATCTTCTCTTCAACATGGAAGTATTTGCTGCAGAAGCTCTCTACCATGTCCTCCCATGTTCTGATGGACCCTGCAGGCAGCACTGTGTACCAAGTGTATGCCCTGTCCACCAGAGATTTTGAGAACTCCCGCAGACAGAGATCACCATGTGCAGCAAAGGGTCCCATGGAATCTAGAAACTTGCTGATATGTTCCATGGCACTCCCTTTTCTTCCGTCAAATAATGCAAAGACGGGTGTATCATATTTTTCCGGGTATGGCTCCTTCAAGAGTTCAATGGGGTAAGGGGGTCTCCTCACAAAGTGCCTAGGCTCCTTCGGGGGCCTTTCTCTTTCTTGTCTGAGTAGGTCTGCCACATCGGACATGGTGACAAACGGCGTGTCGTTCTTGTTGTGAGACTCCCTCTCTTCATGATTGCGGTTGTCATTCTTGTTTTGGTGGTCTTCCTTGTTGCCGTTGGCTTCTCTCAACTGTCTTAAGGATTCAGCAAGTTCAACTTGGTTCTGCTGCATCCCCTTGATCATCTCGAACATCAATGCTATTTGTTGTGGTCCGCCAACGGGGATTTCTTCACCAAGGACTTGTCCACCACCGTGAGCTTGTCCACCGCCGAAGGGATTTTCTCCTCCATGTGTCTGTCCACCACCTTGGGCGTGTGTCTCTCCCATGGCATGGCTATGGCCTTGAGATTCCACTTCGGCATGGGAATTAGCTACTGAGTTCTGTCTGGTGGACCTTTTGGGTGGCATGGCTGTAGCCCCCAGATGCCGTGGATCAGCTTCCAAGTGGTGAAGTGAGGGAAGATTGCAACTCAACTCCCCAGTGCAGTCGCCAAAATGTGGATGCCAAAAATTTCAGCACCGTGTGGGCCACGTACCAATCTGCCGGAAGGATGAATACGGGCCGGATTTGTGTGTGTGGGGATGTTGAGCCCAAAACTCGACTCCAAGTGTGGTAGACCACTTAGAGGCTAATGGTGCATTTCCCTCTAACACTCTCTGATCCACCGCGATGCAATGCTCGTACAAGGGTTGCGGTGGACTAGTGTAGTCAGTGCCGCAGATCAAGATGAGCTAGCAATCTTAAACTCCGCTTCCACCAGACCAAAATGTTCAAGAGTCATAATATGATGTTAATAACACATGAGTAATGCATTACAAAATCTCACACATACATGATAAAGAAAATCGATCTCACAGGCTGAGACTTAATACAATGAGCTCAATCTTTTCAAGAAGCAACAATCAGTGGCAGAAAATACAAAGTACAAGACATGCCATAAAAATCAAAAGTCAGTCCCATGGATGGGGTACTGAGCACAAAGCACTTGATTTTCCCCATAACTTGCAAGAAAGGTAGAATCAGGGGAAAGCAACATAACAAATCAGAGCAAATCACAAAACTTAGGCGATTTGGGATAGGAAGAGAATCATTTACTGTGCAATAACGTATATGAGTCAATGTCTGGTGTTGGGTTGAGTGTTTGATGAGGGTTTTCTGTTGTGGCAGACTAAAAGAGTGCTTTTTAGTCCACCGTGGACCTACGGGAAGTGTCCCGTGGACTGGTATTGGCTAAGTGTATTTCTTGAGCTTTGAAGGCAGCTCTAATGGAGAGATTTCAGTGTGTGGGTTCTTAGACCAGCCAACTGACCAACCCCTATTCCTTCTTCCCACCCCTATTTATAATGGTGTTTTGTGTCCAATGGTCTTGTTTTTTATCCTCTTCATTATGAGGATTATTGCTTAACCAAAGGGATTGAGGGGCTGAGATTTGACAAGGTTTTATGTTTAGGGGCTGAGCTGATGGTTTTGATCCGCCGCAGATCTGATTTGATCTGCGGTGGGCGGCGATTTCTCAGGCCATTAATGAGGGAGGAAGTGACGAGCATTTAATGCTCGGTAATGATCTGAAATTAATATGGTGACTTGACCCATATACGTTTTGCATTAATTATACTTAAATCTTACCATTTTCGGGTATCATTTCCCAGCAAATTCATACCCCTTTTGTTGCGGCAGACCAAGTATAATTTGAGTAAATTGATTCCCCTACCTCCAAACCGTGCTTCCTAAGTTCTGTGATGTGGAGGGGCAAGGACCACCGGAGTGCTGGGCTGTGGTGGTCACTGCCCTCGAGTGGTGGTGGCCATGGCAGCCTTGGTTGTGATTCTTTGTCTCAGTTGGTGCTGCCGTGGACCGGTCTGTAATGTGGTCCACCGCGACCAGTGTGTAAAGAGAATGACCAGCAGATGCTTCATCATTACTTGCTTCAGTTGATGCTGATGTGGGCGGCCATGGAGGCTTCTTGCTTTGCTCAGCCCTTGCCTCATCTCCCCCGTCACCTCCTTCATCACCCATCACAGCTGGCGCCGCCGCAGACTGTTATTGAGGCTGGGTTCAGTTGTGAACCGTAGGGTAATCCGCGGTGGACCACTGGGTGGTGTGAGGGACCGGTTCTTCATGTCTTCTGGGCTGCCGTGGACCGTGTTTCCTGGAACCTCATTGGCCATAATGCAGAAAACCAGCTCTTATCATGATTACCATTGCTTTGGAAATCAGGTCCTTGCTTTGGAAATGTTTCCTCTTTAATGCTTTGAGCACCGTGCCATATGGGGGGAAAATGATGCTTTGGAAGCCATTTTTCCCTCTCTTTTTCAAACGTTCCAGGAGACTTCTTTGTGCGGCAGACTGGTGTCTGTGGAGTGATGGGCTGGACTTGAGCTTAAAGAGTAAGTGGGCTGGGCCTTTGTTAGTTGGCTTGGTATTTGGGTCCGGTGGATGGCTTTTTTGGGCCGTTTCTCCTCATGTGCTGTCTACCGTGGATCACTGGTGTCATTGGGCTTTGGGCCTCTGGTGGATCACCGAAGTGTTGGATTCGATCCACGGTGGACCGAAAAAACGAGCCTCTACATTTAGCCCCCCGAGCCCGAATCATACGTGATGTGTGGTTCGGGTGAGTAGTCCGTGGAACATACATGCACCCATGCACGTTGTAGCATTTCTTTTCCCACTCTTTTCTTTTGTACGTGGGTTCCTTATTTTGTGGGAGTTGTGGCAGATGGGGTGTGTCAGTTACTAGAACTGATATCCCCCTCAACTTCCCCTTTTCCCTGATATTTCTCATTGTACTCCTCATTAAATCCCTCTTAGGATTTCGGGAATGGCAGCCCCCAACCACCAGCCGCCTGAGTATTTATTGTGGCCTCATTATTGGCCCTCTTACGTTTCCAAGAGAAGGCAAAGAGAAGGTCTTCAAGAAAGGAAGAGTCTCCCCCCTTTTTTTCAATCTCTCTCCTCTCTGCGTCCTCTGTATTGCCGAAGAAGAAATTTCTCCCCCTCTTTTTTTTTTGCTCCTCGCCGTGATCAATGGCTTCCTCTTCTACGGCACCGGTGGGTCCTCCTCTTCAACCCGATTCGAGCAAGGAGTCGGAGGTTCCCCCGTCAGCACCAGCGTCGTCCACCGAGGCAATGGTGGACGTCCCAGTAGCTGCCTCGCCCGTTCCAGGCGAGCCCGTGCCAGCACATCCCTCCTCCGTTTCTGGCGAGGCTGAGGATTTTCAGGGGGGATTTGCTTTTCCGTTGATTGACCCGTGGTATACCAGTTCTCCCCTCTTTCCCCCTAGGTCTGTGGATTTCACTTTCCCCACGGAGGATTGGGATTGGACGGTGTCGGGGACGGAACCCGCGGTGGATCAGGCTTGGGCTCCACATCTTGATGAGATTTCCGAGCTCTTGATTCAGAAGGGAGATCTCCAGGCGATCCCTATTGATTTCGACTTTCTGTGCGCTTCTTCCAAGGATTGGTCCCATTGGGTGGACCGTGAGATCCTTGATCCTGACTTTTGGGACCGTCTGGTGGACGCTGGGGTCCATTGGTCCATATTGATTTCCAGAAGCTGCAACATGTTCAGGGACACTGAGGCCCTTCGCGAGCTGCTGAGGAGGTGGTGCCCTTCAACGCACACCTTCTTCTTTTCTTGGGGTGAGCTCACACCCACTCTGGAGGACGTGGCTAACCTTTGGATGCTCCCCATCCTTGGTGAGCATTCGTTTTCTGATATCAGGCTGTCTGCGGCAGAAGAGGAAGTTGCAGCAGCCCTGAAGAAACGAGCATCCACCAGACTGAGTGGCTGGCCTGCGCATTTTTCTCAAGTTGACGAGGTGGAAGTCCGCCGTGCTGCTTTTGTACTGTATTGGCTATGTAAGTGTACCTTTGGCAACTTCCCTTGTTATTCCATAAACACTGTTTTCATTCCTCTCGCTATCAGGATATCTGAGGGACACTGTTTTCCCATTGCACCATTATTTTTGGGTCACCTTTACTCGCAATTGGACTTGCTCCACGATTGCGAGATTCAGGGTGATTCCTGCTACATCTTGTCTGCTGTCTTTAACACTTCAGTGCTACAAACATTTTTCTGGGAGCATTCTGTCAGTTACACTTTTGTGGCAAGGGACAAGTCTGCCGCTTGGAACAGGCTTTCTGATCTACCGCGAGAGTTTTTAGAGCGATTTCCCGATTTCAAGGCCAACTTGCCTTTAGTCTACCGCTGGGTAGGCTTGAAGACTCATGACCATGATCTGGTGGACGCCCTGGATCATGAAGAGAATGTGCTGTTTAGACCGTATGGTGATGAACACCCTGGTTTTACTTGTGCCTCCATCCTTAGAAAGTTCTATGAGCCATTCCCTTTGATTCGTGATCTGAGGGCTGATGATTATCGGAGCTTGTCCTACTTATCCACTGTGAACCTGGGCTTCCTTCCGGTCTTGTCTGCCACAAGTGTTTATTTCATCCCCTACTGTCCACAGCGGGTGCAGAGGCAGTTCGGACTCGATCAAGGCATACCCGTGGGTCCACAAGAAACCAGTACTTGCATTGCTGATTTGGCAGCATTCCTGAAGAGTCGAGCCTTTGCCCGTTGGGGAGGCGAGACCACCCGCGTGTTTATTCCCGGCGGACATAGGCTTGGTTTCAACACCCCATCCATGGGCGCTTACTGGCAGCGATTCACTCAATCCATGGTGGACTTTGTGATCGCTGGTAGAAGTACCAAAACTCCTATGTCAGTCCACCGCAAAGCGCCAATTTCCAACCCTTACCTCACTCCTCCTTCCCAGACTGCCATATCCTACGCTAATAGCCAAAAGCTTGGATTTGCGGAGTGGGATGCATCTAGAGGAGGCTGGATCGCATATACCATTCATCTGCCAGAGGGCTGGAGGAATTCTGTCACTATTGTGGAGGACCGCCTCATGATGGTTTCAAAACGGGGTCAAGTGAACAAGAGGGATGCCCCGGTGGACCCGATTTTTGAGAAAACATCTAAGAAGGCAACTCCTTCTGTTCGTTCTTCTAAGAAGATTTCCTCCAAAAAAGCAAAGTCTGTGAAGAAAAGTGTGCCCCCTCCTCTAGTTCCGTCTACCGTAAGAGAGTCTGGCGCTGCCCGTGTGCAAGAATCTGGTAAGTCTGTCACTGCCCCTTCCGAAAGAAAGACCAGGGCAGGAAAAGAGAGTAAGTCTATCCCCTTATTGTCATCTGCCGTAGAGGAGTCTACTGCAGCTCCTTTGGAAGAGCCT
>BKZX01033107.1:0-12225 GCA_014362285.1 Fagus crenata
CATTATGATAAATTTTAAATGACAAAATTACCTTGAATATTGATAAACATCTTATTTGAAGGAAAATTAATATTTTATATATTAAAGTTAACTCTATGTAATTAGTTTATCTTTTTCTCAAAAAAAAAAAAAAAATTAAAGTTGAATTTAAGTTTACATTATTAATTCTCATAAAAACAGGATATGTGACAATTCTTACCGAAAATGAGACCCATCAATAGTATGTCACAACATTAATTTAATTAATGAGACTCACTATTATGTGAGAAAAATGAGTATTAGAGAACATTGTATACATAATTACTATTTTTGTAATAAAATTTCTTCATGTATTTATTAATTTTAACATTTTCCAGGCCTCACATAGGCTACAATGTACATATATACTAGCGAACACAGACGTTTATTTCTGTACCACACACATGATAAGGCATTAATGAAGTTTCAAATCCATTTATGGCTCCATCACCGTGGCCCCATATTGGAAATTGATAAGCCGCAGACAGAGACACAATCAGGACCTGTTTCGTAGTGATCAGTGAATCTCCCCATAGCAAAGGCAGGTCGTTCAGGTGTGCTAAGAGTTACAGTTTCACTTTTTAACATTACAACCACAGCTGACATTGTTGGTCTCTCACATGCATCTTCTTGAACACACAATAGTCCAATATGTATGTATCTTAGAAATTCATCTTCGTTGCATGACTCAGTCAATGAAGGATCCAGTAACTCCAACGCCTTCCCCTCATTCCATAGTTGCCATGCCTGCACCATGATTATTCAATGCGTTTAGACAACTTAATTTTTTACTCCAATGTGAGCTTAATTCAGAAATCAGAAGTATAGTCTTAACTTCAACCACAAAACTTACATATGCTAATAGGCTAGGAGCACGTTTTGATTGATGGAAGCCAGCATTTTTTTTCCCAGTTATGATCTCAAGCAAGAGTACTCCGAAGCTAAAAACATCAGACTTAATTGAATACACTCCTTCCATAGCATATTCTGGAGCCATGTATCCACTATTCAAAATATAAATAGAAAATAATTAATGTGTGCTACATAATTAAATAACTAAAGGCATACTAATCATTTAGAATTATAAGGAGCCAATGAGCTATAGCTCAACTGGTACTTTTTCTTCCATAATAATTGTTTGTAGAGGTTGTATCTTCAAGACCCACTGAGTACGTATTTAACTTATAATAATAAAAAATAGAATTATAAGGAGTAAGTGAAAGCATATTTACCAAGTATAGCATTTTCATTGCTTGGGCCAATAAGTAATTGAAAAGTTAGAAAATATTGTACTTACTATGTCCCAACTATTGTAGCAGTATTAGCTTCACCTTCATTTCCTGCAAAGATCCTCGCCATTCCAAAGTCTGAAATCTTAGGATTCATGTCATAGTCCAACAACACATTGCTAGCTTTTAAGTCCCTATGAATAATTCGAAGCCGAGAATCCTCATGAAGATAAAGAACTCCACGTGCAATTCCAGTTATTATATTAAGACGTTTGGTCCAATTGAGTTCTGCGCGTTTCCTTGGATCTTAACCATCAAAAGTCGAAAGAAAATCAATAGCTTCAGATAAGTTAACAAAATTTATTTATTAGTTATTCCTGAATATGTACAATGTTAATCAGGAGCCAATTAGCTAGGAAAATAGAAGTTGTGGCTTGTGAGGAAACTAACCAAAGAGAAAGACATCTAGGCTGTTGTTGGGCATGAATTCATAAACAAGCAGCTTTTCCTCTCCATATATGCAAAAACCCAGAAGCCTAACAAGATTTTTGTGTTGAAGTTTCATTATTAGTAGAATCTCATTCGTGAATTCCTCTGAACCCTGCTCAGAGTAGCATGAGAGCCTCTTGATTGCTACTTCCTTTCCATCACTTAGTATACCCTACAAAAGATCATTTTTTTTCTTCAAATAATTAATCAAAATAAAAATGTTTCAAGTTGGTAAACAATAAACATAGAAATCAAGGATGGCCTTTTCCCCTTTATTATAATCATCATATCTATTAGTTTTTAAGAAACATTATAATTACCTTGTAAACAGGGCCAAAGCCACCTTGCCCAAGCTTATTTGAATCACAAAAGTTGTTGGTAGCCACTTGTATAGATGCCAAATCAAAATAGGGGAATTCCTGAGATTTTGATTTATATCTTCCTTGAAAATGCTGGTGATGGAAGTCTAAGTTAGTGGGATCACCAATGTATTGAACCCTTCCTTGTTCTAAATTTCCATTCTTCCCTGAACAGAAAAAATAAAATAATAAATAATAATGAGGGTATTATAAGAGAAAAGAGAGTAAAAAATAGTACATGTTATATTTTACCCTTTTTTTTCATATAACAGTAAACATAGGAACTCAGAAGCACTATCACCAAGCATGCTGATACAACTACAAGGACTATGATCATCCATATTTTCATTTGACCTCCTGCATAATTATAGTATATATCATGTTAAGATAGAGAAAGTACTTTCCCTAACATATCAAAATTGGTGTTGTTTGCAAATACTTACCTCCTTTTTGTGGAGAACCAGGAGAGTTAAATGTGTCTCCATAAAAGGTGTATAATTCATATCTCAAGTAGCAACTACGACTGAGAAGTCTTGCACCAATAGAGTAATAATAGATACTCAAAATATGTGTTGTGGCACTCTGAAGGCATAAATTACAATCATAGGCAGACAAGTCTCTAGTACACTGCACCAGAGCATAGATTGTTTTATCTTTAAAGGCTGCTTCTCCAGTAGCATACATATTAGCTGAAACATTGAAAGCTGCCTGCTGAGTAAGGTTATTTAATTTCACTTTCACAACAGATCTGAACTCTTCTGGTTGTGAAATATTCTGCTTATTATCTAAGGGAATGTTTCCTGTGACATCCAATTTGCCAAAGAAACTTTTGTTGGAGTAGCGTAATTGGCAATTCTCTTCCCATACAACTGCTTCCATTGTGCTTGGACAAAGCTTCGAGATATCTTGTGAAGCGGTTTTTATGCAGTCTCGGCAGGTTTCGTTTGTGATAAAGTCGAGGCACATGTAGAGACCATAAACTCTATCTGGGTCATTTCCAATGGAGGTGTTGTAGAATTTAGTAATAGAAGCATTTGAGGATAAAGAATGGAAGAGATTGCTGAGATTATTGCCAAATGAACTGTTAACTGCATAGTTTCCAGTGTTTGAACAATTCAGATATGGAGGGTCGGCATAGGCCAGATTCAAGAGGAGGGCAAGGAAGACATAAAGAATATGCAATCGAATGAGTTTTGGAACTATGTGGGAATGAATCATTTTTAACTTTCTGAGTGCTTGTACTAAGATAATGGAAAAATGTCTCTCATTATATAGTAGCTGAAGGCATTTTTTCTTTCTGTTACACCTTAGGCTAGAAGTGGAATAACCCAATCTTGGATACCTGGGAGTCTCTTAATAATTTAATCAAATGGTAGTTCTTAGGCCAAAACCAAGTCAGTTATTATTTCAAATTCAACGTTCACTAATTTGTGGAAAATAATATGTATTACTAAGAAAAGAAATGCATTACTGACCTGTCCCAAGTAACATTCAATGATAGCTAACCCTGGGGCTACATTTTTATTCAATGGGGCCTCATTTTTCTTAGTTTATTCTACGGTATTTGTTATGTAGCTTCTGGGATCTTGTTATAATGATATGACTTTCTTGAAAGAAAACGAAAACTATCACAGTCAAGGAAATATTTTGTGGAATAGTAAACAATCTTAGCCATATGAATAGAAAAATTGGAGGGATGAGTAGTTTCCAGGAAGGTATAACTGGGTCTGAAATGTAAATTAAGCGTTCCATAGGTTGTTAGACTTTGAAGGATATTTCATTGACCTCGTGCATAACTACCTTGAGACTGTCCCTAAAATAAAAATAAAATAAAACCTACCTTGAGTTGAGACTAAGACCTACTACACCTAGCTTCACTTAATTCAAATAAAAGTAGTAACCTCTGACCACAACGAAATCCAATGACCAATCTCAAATAGCTGCCAATGGCATGTATTCCGTGGGGGTATATGAATATCTAGGGGTTAAGTCACGCAACGCCCTACCTAGAAAGATTATTTCAATTTAAAATTTATATATTTGATAATTCATATTAAATATTACAGATTTAAAAGTTTACGAATTATATTTTATACACTGTTACATTCAAAAAGTAAAATTTTAAATATGAAAAAAACTCTCTTCTTTTTTTAAGTGGAAAGGTTGCTCAACCCCTTTGGCTAATAAGTAATAACCTCTAAGTATATATATATATATATATATATATAATAAAAAAATATTAAAAAAAGACTCTGAAATTGCCTAATAATTGGGGAGGCAAGTTCCTAGTTCACTAAAATTTTAGGTTAAATTACAAATTTCTTCTTCTAAGCTTTGTTAAAATTTAATTCAGCCATCTAAATTGTATGTTAAATATCTAAGTTGTATTACTAATTTAACACTAAATTCAGGCTTGAACCCAAGCCCACCCAACAGGCACCAAGTAGGTCCCATCTCACTCTAAAGGCCCAAACAGTTTATTGTTATTCCGAATACCAAAATATCCTTTTTATCTATGTTGAAATAACGAGAGTGGCCCTTTGTCTCTGTCCTCACTCCCCAGCTAGCTTCGGAAGCAGACAGAGCTGGCATTTTCTTTCCCTTTTCCCAAACAGATTTTTGTTAATGAATTACAGTGGAAACTAAATACCATTGAGATATGTTATAGGAGATTCTTTCTTCTTCTTCTTTTTCTTCTTTTTTTTTTATTCATTTCAATTGATGTGACTACGCTTTTCTTCTATTTTTTATTTCTTTGGAAATTTGCACTTTCTAGTTACAATCAATACAAAATTACTATAGCAATTAACCAAAATGTTAATTAAATTTTTCTCTCTTTTCAAAGATATTAATTAATTGATGTTGAACTCTCTTTACTTAATAATATACACTATGAAAGAGACTTCTTCCATCTCAGTTTTCAGCGGTATGAATTTTCCTAGATATACATACTTGGTTATGGTTATGTTAAAGATAAAGATATTAATTTATTGATGTTGAACTCTCCTTACTTAATAATATACACTATGAAAGAGACTTCTTCAATCTCAGTTTTCAACGGTATGAATTGCCTAGATATACATCATGGTTATGGTTATGTTAAAGATAAAGATAAAGATAAAGACTCACAACTGAGGCCATCTCCAGCAGTCCTTTAAATTTATCTCTATCTTTATCTCTATATTACATTATTCAACAACTCTCTATTTATTTTTACTCCAGTAGTACTCTCTATTTCACTCTCTATTCTATTTAAATATTCTTTTTTATTCTTTTATCTCATTTAAATATTTTTTTTTCATTCTTTATTATTATTTCCCACCAAAAATAACTAACTCCCACCAAATTAATTTCTCAGTAACCAAACAAACAGAGTCAAATTAATTTCTCATTAACCAAACAAACTGAGTCAAATTAATTTCAACAACTAAAATCCTGTTCTCAAGCCACCAAACGGCACGGCTCCACCACCTCCAGGCCAAGCTCCACTTCCGGTGATCCCTTTCTTTGCAAGTTCGAATTCATTGGGAGCTAACCCACTCGTCCAGGCCGAGATCGGCACGGATGGGTGACCTCCAGACCATTGGGATCGGGCACGGCAAGGCTTGGCGGCAGGCTTGGCCGTGGGGTGGGTCTCTCCTTCGCGGCGTGGCCAGTGGGGTGGGTATCTCCTTCACGGCGTGGCCGTGGGGTGGGTCTCTTGTGGGGAGTGGTGGTGGCTGGCCTCACAGGTGGTGGTGGCTGTACAGATCTGAGAAAAAAAAAAAAATTTCTCTGTTGATTTATAAAAAAATATCTCTGCTGGTGGTTCACTTCATGTTCTTCGATATATTTTTTTTTTTTTTCTGAAATCATTTTCTGTAGCTTTTAATTAAAATAATATTTATAAAAAAATCAACGTTAACATTATTCAACGGTAACATTTATTCAACGTTATTCAACAGTAACATTATTAACGTTATTCAACGGTAACATCAACGGTCATATTCTTTTAGTATAAATAAGACTATTTCATATCTCAATTTTCATTCACCTCAAACCAAATTTTCTCTTTCATTAATCTCAAACTCAGTTTACTCACTCACTATCAAACCCAATTTGCTCTTTCATTATCAAACCCAAATTTCTCTTTCATATATTATGGATCATAATTATCATCTTAAGCCTCGTGATTATCAAATGAGGGAAATGGAAATGGCTCTTCTTGAGTCTGACTCTGATGATGATGTTGAGATACTTTCAATTCTTGCAATGGAAGACGAACGATTGAAAAGAGAGCGAGCATCAACATCACATCGTGGTTCAACTGTAGGCTGCAAGGTCATTAAGCGCAATTATTTGCAAGGCGAAGAAAGGCTTTTTCATGATTATTTTACAGATAGTCCAGTTTTTTCTTCTTATATATTCCGAAGGAGGTTTCGGATGAGTCGTCCACTTTTTTTTCGTCTTCAATCTGCACTAAAAGCGTATGATCCATATTTTATCCAAAAAAGAAACGCTACTGGAACGCTTGGTTTGTCGTCCCTTCAAAAAATGACTGCTGCACTAAGGATTCCTGCTTATGGAGTAGCAGCTGATTGTACTGACGAGTATGTGAGAATTGGGGAAAGCACCGCAGTAGATAATCTAAAAAAATTTGTTAAAGCGGTGGTTAATATTTTCTCTAAAGAGTACTTGAGGTCACCAAATAGCAATGACATTGCTAGGTTGCTCGTGGTTAACGAAAAGCGTGGATTTCCAGGAATGTTGGGGAGCATTGATTGCATGCATTGGAAATGGAAAAATTGCCCAACAGCATGGAAAGGTCAGTATACTGGTCATTCTCGTGAACCAACACTTATTTTGGAAGCAATAGCTTCATATGATCGTTGGATATGGCATGCATTTTTTGGTCTACCTGGGTCTCATAATGACATCAACGTATTAGAGCATTCTTCTGTATTTACGGAACTTGCTCAAGGGCGTGCTCCTCCAGTGAATTACTCAATCAATGGTCATGATTATACAATGGGATATTATCTTGCTGATGGTATATATCCACAATGGTTAACTTTTGTGAAAACAATCTCAGCTCCAGTAGGAGTAAAGAAAAAACACTTTACTAGAGTTCAAGAGGCATGTAGGAAGGATGTGGAATGTGCATTTGGAATACTTCAAGCAAGATTTTCAATTGTGCGTGGACCTGCGCGCTTTTGGGATGAAGCAACTCTCAATGATATTATGAAAGCATGTATAATATTACATAACATGATTATTGAAGATGAGCGCGATTCTAATGAAGTACAACAAGATGATGATTACGAACAAGTGCCTGAAAGCATCCCTATACTCGTTTCACAAGAGCCTACAATTGAAGTTCAGAATTTCATTCAATCTCATATTCACATTAGAGATAGAGAAACTCATTCTCAACTCCAAGCTGATCTTGTGGAACACTTATGGCAACTACATGGCCAATCATAAGATTATCTAGTTTTAATTTTCATGCTTGTATTATTTATTTATGTTACTCTTTATTGTAATTTGAAGTTTATTAAATCTATATAATTCTTGTGAAAGTTCTTTAAAATTCTATTATCAAATAAAAAATATATTAATACTTATAACTTGCAAAGCCAATGCTATATATATTTTACCACATTAACGTTCAAAGTAATAAATTGAGTTATCAACCATAATAGCAAATGACATTTAATAGCAACAAAAGTTCAAAGTATTCTCTTAATTCATACAACACAAGAGCATTGATGAATATAATACAAAAATAATACAATATCATTTACTAATTACCACTTCTTTTTGCAAGGATTTCGAATTGGCGTTGATGAAAATATTCTTGTTGCATTAGAGGCAACGCATCTACGTTCATTGTCATAATTGCCGCCTCCTCTCTCAATGTTTCCCTCTCCTCTTTCATTCTTTCCCTCTCCTCTTTCTTTCTTTCCCTTTCCTCTTTCATTATTGCCAAACGAATTGTTTCTTCCTCTTTTATTCTTTCCCTTTCCTCTTTCATTTTTGCCAAATTGATTTTTTGTTCCTTAATACAAAAACGCTTATTCTCTAGCTCCATGTACTCAACACGACCCCTCTCAAGAAATTCCAATCTCGTTTCCACGATTTTTTTTTTGTCGTCCGCCATGACATTCAACATCACTTCCACATTTGAGGCACTACCTTCGTCACTCTTTTGTTTGTTCAATCGAGCTTTTTCGGCCTTCCTACCCAGTGGTCTCTCCAAGTTTATGTTGGAATCATTTGCAACACCTTTATCTTCTAGATTTACCGAAGAAGATGTTGTCTACGTTCTCTTTCTTCTTGGTGTCTCATTTTGATGACTATTCAACCATTTTGGTGCATACTTCAACACGTTCCAACAATGTTCAAACATAAATTTTTTGCCATATTCTGCTTTATACATTTGTTTTGCTTGATCAACCTAAAAAATTCCAACAATAAAAACAATTAATATTTTCAATAGTTAAAACAAATTGATGCATTAACAAATTTGAAAAGTTAATAAGATGCACCTTATTTTCCTCAATTAGACCACTTTGATGCAATGATTCAATCTTTGCCAAACACCCAGAATATTTATTAGTGCAAAGTTGAATGGTTGACCACCGGTTTTGAAGAGAACCTATAGTTTGCTTAGTTTCGGAGGTCGTATGAGCATGAAAATATTCATGAACTCTAATCCACAATATTTCATATGTTTGATCATTACTTTGCACCGGATCTTGGCTAATAGCGAGATATGAAGATATGAGAGTCAAGTCTTCTTCTATGGCAAAATTGGCTTGACGTGTTTTAGGTTTTTTAGTGGATTCAACTTGGGATGGAGATGGATTATTATTATAACCGCTTACATTTGGGGTTTCCATCATATACTCGTACGTATCTTCTAGAAGATTAACGAAATTGGGGGTTTCATTTTGAGAATTCATCCCTAAGTAAAAATACAATACAATATTAGGTATCAATCACACATGAAAACGTATGTAAAAATAAAACTGTTGCAATTACCAAACAGATCCAACCTATAATTTCATAACAGAATTCAGAACCCCAACACACATACAAAATACAGAACCTCAACACTCAATACACAGAGGCCAAAACGGGTACACAGAACCTCAACACACAGACACACAAACTAATTCCAATCAAAATCATATACAAGACACAAATCATCCAAAGCTCAACACCAGTAAACAGAACCTACAAAATCAACCCAAAACAAACCTCAACAGCAGTACACAAACAGACACAAAATTAACCCAAAACCAACCTCAACACCAGTTCACAAACAGAGGCAAAATCATATACAAGACACAAATCATCCAAAGCTCAACACCAATAAATAAAACCTACAAAATCAACCCAAAACAAACCACAACACCAGTACACAAACAGACACAAAATTAACCCGAAACCAACCTCAACACCAGTAGACAGACACAAAATCAATCCGAAACCAACCTCAACCCCAGTACACAAACAGACACAAAATCAACCCGAAACCAACCTCAACACCAGTACACAAAATCAACACACAAACAGACAAAATCAACCCGAAGTGATGATATACCTCACGCCGTTAACCACCACCACGCCGGAAGAGAGAAGGAAGAGAGATCGGCAGAAAATCACCCGGTACACAGAAAATCAACCCGAGATCGGCAAGCCCAACCACCGAATCAAGTGCTCCGCCGTTAACCACCACCACGCCGAGATCGGGAAGCCCAACCACCGAATCAAGTGCTCAGCCGTTAACCACCACCAGACCGGCAAGCCCAAGCCACCCCGTTTCGTGCTTCAATAGAAAACCCAACAGAAAGCCCAACCACCGAAGAACCACCACCACGCCGACAAGCCCAAGCCACCCCATTTCATGCTTCAACAGAAAACCCAACCACCGAAGAACCACCACCATGCCGGCAAGCCCAAGCCACCCTGTTTCATGCTTCAACAGAAAGCCCAACTACCGAAGAACCAAGCCCACGCCGGCAAGCCCAACCACCGAAGAACCAACTACCGAAAGAGCAAAGAGAGAAGAGAGAGAGCAGAGAAAACAGAGAGGAAATGAGAAGAAGAGAGAGAAAGTTTCGGATGAAATGAGAGGAGAGAGAGAAAAAGTTCGGTTGAAATATCAGAGGTCCCCACCGAGAGAAAATAATTTTTTAATAAATACAAAGTGTACAGTAGCCTTTCAAAAATGAAAGGCTACTGTACACTTTGTAAAAAAATTTGAAGTTGAAGAGTGCATTTGGACGACTGCTGGAGCCGGATTTTTTCTTTTATTCTCTACAAATAGAGATACAAAGTAGATTTGAACTACTGCTGGAAATGGCCTGAAGAAGATAAAGGAGAGTCCTTTGAAGAGCAACACTCTATTTGCTGCTTCTTTGGATTAGTGCTAATAGAATTTTGATTGTATGAATCATAGTTATTAAACCCGAATCGGACATTAACCCAGTCTAAGAGCTAGGTCATTGGGACATTGGTTCACTCAGTGGGTCACCAGTCGAACCGCACGTTCAAATACAAAATTAAAAAATATATAAAAAATAAAACTGAGTTTGAAAAATTATAAAATAAATAATTAAATTGAAAATAAGTATACCCAGAATAATTAAATATGTCATAAAATTCTAGAAGCAAAAACATATCTCAAACTCATAATTTAATAATACTGTTAAAATTATATTACATTGATAATTTGTAATACTAAAATGAACAACAAAATATTAAATTGAAACATCCAAATAAATTATAAAAGTAGAAAAGTAGACCCAAAAGAGTAATTGTGAGTCCTCTATAGTTTTTTAATTCATTGGTAATTACCAAATAATCCAATTTTGAATAATATAAAAATAGAAAAGTAGACCCAAAAGAGTAATTGTGAGTCCTTTATAGTTTTTAATTCATTGGTAATTACCAAATAATCTAATTTTGAATAATATAAAAATAGAAAAGTAAACCCAAAAAATTAATAGTCATATAAATTGCAAACCGAGTCGGGTTACAATAACCCAACCGGGTTACACGGTTTGCACAAAATCCACTGGATTTTTACGAGTTAATAGCATAACTATTTTAATTAAGAACCCAGACCGGCTTAGGTGCTAGGTTACTGGGTTAATTCACTGGTCCGGTCCGGGTTTAATAACACTAGTATGAATACTCTGTTAATATTGTTGAGTAACTCTAAAACTCTATCTCTTGAATTGTAATTATCACAATCTGTATGATTTGAGTATAAATATTCAATACAATCTCGACCTAATGGTAGTGAGAACAATTACTGAAACGGTTGGTACTATCAGATTTAACAGGTTGAAAAAGTCCATCAATTATATGACTTTCTTTAGGGAGGTGCTCATGCTTGAATGGCATTGCTTTGCCAAGATTTACAGATCTCTGTTTCAGAGTAAGAGGAAAACATAACCAAGCCTTGAAATGTTCCAGGTATCTATTTTTTTGGATATTCCAATTTACTCTTTTGTGGTGAATTATCATAATTCAGTCTATAACATTTCGGTTGCTACATTTTACACTTAGATTTGGAATAAATGAAATCATTAGAACCCATTAACAATTTCATTTAATTTTAATTTAATCCAAACATTAAAAGTGAAATGTAGCAATTAATTCATATGTAAATACATCCTTCACAGTAGCATCCGTTGCATATAGAATATTACTGACTATACTTGTCACAGTAGCATCCGTTGAAAGAAGTTTTTCAAAGTTAAAATTATAAAAATCTTACTTGCGATCAACTATGTCACAAGAAAGATTTAATGGATTAGCTATATTATCTATTGAATAAGATTTGTTAGAAAATATTGAATATAAAAGTTTAATTAGTAATTTTGTAGTAGAAACCGTATGTAGAGTAATTTTTCAATGATTTTTTTTTTTTTTTTTAAGATAAAAGGCCTCATTTTTTTGTACCATCCCAGGCCTTATAATTCCTAGGAACAGCCCTGCTGCAAACCTACAATAGGGAAATTGAGAGACAAAAAATAGACAAATAAGAATAGAACTACAGTTGAGTCCTCCCAGCGATTACAAAGAAACAAGACAAAACGAGTGCTCGTGACCAAACTTTCGTTGACAAACAACTA